>ML810548.1:95636-128857 GCA_009831015.1 Picea engelmannii | reverse complement strand
CATATTGAAGTTAATGAAAAAGATACTTTTCCCATCCCGAATACATGAATCTCATCTATGTTATTTGATTTATGTTTTATCTCTAACCCCCTAGTAGATCAGTAGCATGCATGCATAGTATTGTCTTGATTGCAGGAAGCTTTTTGGAAGGAGCAGCAGCAGCGAGGAGACAACAACTCAACGGAGGATCTACTTCAACCGTCGGAAAAAGGTTGGTTTATTCTTCCCGTGTTTGCCTGAGAAAATGGATTGAGATTTTGGGTAGAAGGTCAAAAGTTAAATCTTAAGGGTCATGATCTGCGTATAAGTTTAGAGCCCTAGCTTATTAGTCTGTAGGGTAGAATACCCAACAACAAGGGGACATAACTGTAGAAGAACACCTTGAAGCCTTTTACGGTTTTTTGGAGCATCATGTCATCATGCATGAAGACATATGGATGAGGATTTTTTTTCATAGCCTTGAAGGCGAGGCTAGGAAATGGTTTAAGGCCCTTCCCCCTAGATCTATTGATGGGATAGAGGCTTTGGATAATACCTTCTTGAGACATTGGGGAGATAAGAAAGACTTCATGTATTACATGACAGAGTTTGGGGCATTGAAGAGAAAGGAAGGAGATTCTATCACTGACTTCTCCAAGAGGTTCAATAAAATGTACAATAATATCCTTGCTATGATAAAGCCCTCAGAAGATTCAACCAAAATTACTTATGCCAGTGCTTTTGACCCTGATTTCTTCCTTTTGTTGAGGGAAAGATGAGCCACTTCCCTGGCTCACATGCAGGACTCGACTGTGGAAGTTGAGTTGAATATATTGGTTGTTGACCGACTCAGGAATAACACTGACAGAGACATACCCAGGAAGAGACCTGAAACCTCCACATCTGGTTCCTCCACCTTTCCCCCCCAGATGGATGAAGTAACTAAGGTGCTGCAATAACTTTAGGCTAGGATGGAAAGGTGGGAGTTGTTATCACTCCAAGAAACTCCTTAGGGTTGTAGACTAAGGATGCTTGATAACTTAAGAAATTATGAATAATCAAAGTGTTTGGAACAATGGGATAACTGAGAAGGCTTTGTAAAAAGACAACTTATCATGCATCTAAATAAACTAATGATTTGAGAGACCAGATATCAGTTACAATAGATAATCAAGATGTGAAGAATAACATTCAAGATAACCAAGTACAACGATGCAGGGTCATACAAGAAGGTAAAGAAAGATCTAATTCATATCCATGAGTTATATCAGAAAATAACAAATCTGAATAACTAAACTGAGCAGAATTAAATACAGAGTAGTGGAATATGTGAGCAATACTGATATGTAGTAACCAAAGGAAACTGTAATTCTTATAACAAAATAGAGTCAAAGTACATAGAAAAAAGTGTATCTAGGATTGAACCCTGTGTCTGTCTTAAGTCTGTAGCTTTATAGCTTTACATCACATCTCTCAGATCCTAAAACAATGGATCTGATATTCTAAAAACAGAAAGTAAACTATATTTACAAAAAATTAGGAAGAGATCCTCAAGATGAGGTCAATCCATATCTAAGAGTAGTAGATTGTTGATGAAGCGCAGTTTTAGCCTCCCAAGGTTGTTTGATTTGGTCCTCCAAAGATAAAATTCGAATTTGGTGAAGTGTGCAAAACCCCTAATTTTATGCCTTTGAAAAAGATGCCAAATGTAGTTGAAAAACCTCTTTTTGACCTTATCCCTCAAAACTAGCCTTTGAATCAAACTTGATAATTCAACAACTGTCCATTTGAAGTGGTTTCAAACCATTCAAACTCAAAAAATCCTGATCTGGGGAAAAATTCGGTTATTCTGGCCATGACAGGCTTTCACCAGTTAATTTACCCAAAAATCCGCTCCTTAGTTGGTGAAAAGCAGAGCTTTCACCAGCTAACTAGCAAAGTTCAAGACGAGTTAGCTGGTGAAAGCGCAGATTTGTTTAAAATCAAATTTCTCAGTCATGGAGAGTCTTTTTTACATGCTTGAATAGTCGATCGACATCTATAAATCCTAAGATTTCCAATGGTGCTTGCAAATCTTCATTTGGAGCTTGGGAAGCTAGCCAAATGTTCCCTACAAGATTAGGCATCATTCTTTAAAAAATACCAGTGCATTTTTTATCGCTAACATCTAGCTCCAACTGGGATGGAGACCTCCCTGTGAGGTCTCCAAGAACTTGGTAGACCCTGTGCCTTTATTATTGGGCATGGAGTCATTCAACCTTTACAATTTATCATTTGGCTATTCTCTAAAGTTTGTTGTTTTTCTTTCACAATCTTCTTTATCTGTAACATGTCTGATTCAAACTCCCCTAGAAATGTTGTTTTCACATCGACATGGCATCTGTTGTGGAAATATCTTCATTAAGAAGAAAAGTGTTGAACATAGGCAGGATGGTGAGATATGTAACCATGGTTTTGAAAATTCAAGGATAACTTCAACCTTGAAATGAGAGCAATGCAGGCAGCTTGAGGTGTTTGAATTTTCATTTTCCAACAGCCGTACGAGATCATATTCACCTCCAAGATATTGTAACTGCTGCCTTAGTGATACTGAATATACATTTCTGGAGTTTAGGCCCATCAAAAGTTCGTGGCCTACTGCTACTATAAATATTTCCAAGGACATATGCAGACTCAAGAAACTTTGCTTCCTAAAAAACAACAAAACACTCAACAAGATTTTTAACATTAATAAAAAAAGGGTTTTCTAAGAAAAAACCCTTTGATCTAGAAGTCTTTGTTGTTTAACATCTTCGGCTACTGATGTTATGAGATCACTGCAATCTGAATAAATTCTTGCTCCTCGTGGCACCCTTTTCATACGATCCCATGCTTGATTCGTGGCTCTGCACTCCTGTCTTCTTGAAAATCTGGAACAAATAACTTTTTGCTTTTATCAAAATTGCTTTGTCATCCAAATGTATGATCGATTGTTCTGCTTTCCAATGTTTGCATCGTGATCTTTGTTTTCATTAATGCCATACAAATTTGCCAATGGTTCTTTAGCTCTATTTTGTATTTCAACATTAGCCCTTGTACCTCTGACTACCATCTCAAAACCCTGCACCATGTATTTCCTCACCAGCACTTTGATTAGTCAAAAATATAGAGCATAGAAATGCAATTACACCTCTTTGACAACCACGAACCTCAGAACTTCCTCCAGTACTGCGAGGTAATGTGACACTTGAAACAACAAAACGTGCTTTGTTTCCAGTATCTTTCTCCAACAAACAAATCCAAATATTGGTCACTCAACGCTTCATCCCGATCCTTTCTGGAATGAGGTAACACGATCCACATATTTATGCATGTTTTCTTATATAACATGAACATTTCTTCCACCAGGAATAACTCATGGTCGGTGCTTTCACAAGTTCTGCATAAATGCGTTGAATACCATTTGACTTGCGAGCCCTCCTTCATATGACTTTCGATTTCATCTTGTGACTTGAGCTCAAGCCTGAGAACCGATCCACATTATACATATGAGGATTCCTGTATCCTACCCACCATCACGATGAAAGCATTTACTTCGAAATCTGGAACCCACAACATTGGAAGAACATGGGTTTTTGTTGTTGTTACGTGCACGAAATGGGGTCTGATATTTTGCAATCGTCTTCCTTAACTATAGAATCTGACTGAATTAGATTCGACAGATGAAATGTCACAAAATCCACAAGCTTCCATGTGTTTAATGATAACTGCCCAAAATTTGCGTTTTTCACCGCCAAACAAAACTTCAAACACCAAATGTATCTTTTATCTTCAATAACCACAATTCCCATATCTTTGAATTTATCTATTAATGACATCCTAAAAGGACATCGAGGATCTCTTAGGGGTAATTTGATTGCATCCAAAGCTTCAAGCATGCGCTCTTTTCTACCCACCTCTTCCAAATCCAGTCTCGAATTCACCCTTTCGGGCTGATATCACCAAAACTCCCACATCAGCTTATGAAGCACCACTGATCATGTTCAGAACATATCTTTTGTGTCCCGGAGCATCCAGGATTGTGAATCTTGTCTTGTCAGTTTCAAAATGAGCTATACCAACCTCCACTGTCTTTCCCTTTGCTTGTTCTTCTTCATATTTTTGAATTGTACGCTCATCCACCATTTTAGATAGATATAATATTTGCCCGCCAGTTGTTGATTTACTAGGATCAACATGACCAATGACGACAACATTCATGTGCGGCTTCTCTTTAACTTCTTCTTCTAGTTGTTGAGAATCCTCAGAATGTGTTTGAGCCATTTCTTCATGTTTAATGTCAACTTATGTATCTTGTTCCATTCCCTTTAATTTCAATGATTTCAAATTAGATACTACCTGCTTCTCATACCCTTTTGGAGCACCGTTACTCTCACCACGTTCTTGTTTCAATTCTTCACCATAAGTCAGAGATTTTGTATACTTATTATTCCACTGATAACTTAGCTCTTTCCATCCAATGAAAACTGTGAGCAGATCTTTGAGAGGAATTTATATTTGGCAGTGTTTCCAATCTGCCATGCTATGAATTTTAAATATTTACAGGTCTAAGCATACTCTCTGTCGCATTCTCAGCCTCCTTTATCTGTTCTCAGGCCACCAAAGACTCAATCTTTGACTGCAAATCTACTGGGAAGATGGACACCCTGTACGGGATTGGATCAGACTCTGTTCACATTGCAATTGAAAAGCATTCTCATAACTACTTTGTCCTTGTCATGGGTAATCTTATTTGCTAGCTACCAAAAGAGAACTTTATCACAATCATCTACCACAGATTGTTGAATAGGTAACACTTGCACATCATCTGGACTAAATAACCCAGGCACCTTCAAAGAAAATCTCCTTGCAGCTTCTGAGATAAAAGGATGACAAACTGGGTTGCAACATTTCTTCACTAGATCCATTGTTTTGATAATTAAATCGATATGTTGTGGCAACTGTATCTTCGTGAGATTTGATACTTGACACTAAACTTTGATTTGATTATATGACTAACCTATGTATGTTCTGTAATTGTGCAGGGAACATGAAGCTAGAGCAATGTGGAACTCGAGATTAGCCTTAAAACTCAAATTTGTAAAAGCACATAGAAAAGATTTTACCTTGCTGACATTTTTTTAACCTCATAAATGCAGCTCTGCATTAACAGGCCTCTAAAATCAGTGCTTTTTAGAAAAAAATTAAAAAGCACATCCATGTGTCTTAACCTGAAAAACCCTATAACCTGCTCTGCAAACATTCATAGTCTTCCAGTGTCTAGTCCATTGGGCTATGGAGTCTCAAATGTTGTCACCAGACCTCTGCAATCTTTATTCAGACCCGAAACATACATTACTGAAAACAAATAATTGTTGCAAACTGACAAACTGAAAAGAATATTCAACCATGATTGATGACGAAATCATTCTCTATCTACTCCTACTTCTAACCAGTTACATCTAGATCATTATGTGAAATACTGCTTCCAATGAAGCCATGATAACATCGAACTAATTACAACAACTCTTTCAATGCAGACCAAAATCGAAGGGGAATTCATAACTTGTAGCAAAATTTGAATTTGCAGCATATACTCACAATCATCATCTGCTTTAATTCCGAAAATGGAAAGACTGAAATCTTCTGAGAAATATGATTCCATATAAATGGACATTGGATCATAGAAAGAAGAAATAGTTTGACAACCAAACCCAATTATCTCTACTTGTTGTTCAAGAATTTCTTCAATTTCTAATATATATATCTGCTTATAAATAGGTTTCTGCAATTCCAGAAATAGCAAAGGGATGATTTCATTGCTAACCCTTTCTTGATTGATATCTTCTTCATGAAAGATTTCAATTTTTTGTTTATGAGGTGCTGCAAACCGACAAGAAGACCTGGAATTTGCAGCTAGGTTAAATCCATCATGTTCAATGTCTTCTACAAACATGGAATGGTTGATTTGAACATGAGGCTATTTCTTGATGAGAAAAGAAAGAGGATCTTCAACATAGCTTTCATATATGGGCTGACTGCTCAGATCAACATCAGTTGATATAGATATCTTCTCTACCCCATCTACATACTCATCAAAAACTGGTGAATAAAAAACTCATGTATCTTGTAAAGAAACATAGGAAGTTTTTAGCTCCTTCTTTTCAATCATAGCTGAAAACATGTCATAAAAAGAATCTTCAAAAATTTGAGAACAATTATCTTCTATAACTATTCCTTCATGCAAATTAAGGGAAACAGATGCATTAGAAACAAGGCTTGATGCATCTACAGTTATGCAATCTTCACAATTAATTGTATCAGGAAGTTCTTCCTAAAAAACATAATCTTCATCTGAACAAACAGAAGAAGAAAATACTTCTTGTTGAACATGTTTTTCAAATTCATCACAACAATATTCAAGAAGAATTTCCCCAGAAAAACACCTTTTGCATTGATGATGAAATACTCTATGAAACTCTTTTAAAGAAGATATGCTAGAAGGAGGTAAAGATCGATACCATTCATGAGCATCTCCTTCTAATGAGAAGACAAACATCTTCATGAGCACATCCTCATGATATATATCCAGCTGAACCATGCATTGATGAAATCTGATGAGATGATCTAAAGGATTATCTTCTTTCTTTTCTGCAAATCTTGGAAGGTGATCTCCCCAAAAATCTATAGAAGGAACTGGATGTGGGAAACCAGGAACTGTTGAGAAGTCAAGAGGTGCAAACGTCCGAGCCAAAAGAGCTACAAATGCTTTTGACATTTGATTATTGTGGAGTCGCCACTGAATCTATCCTTCATGGAGTCGCCAGATAGATGATTACAAGCAATGTTGTGTCCAACCTTTGTCTATCATCAAAGATCAGATCTATGTCGTCTCCTAGGGAAGCTGAGCTTTGATCTCCTCTCCCCGAAAACGGGGCCAATTTGTTATCACTCCAAGAAACTCCTTAGGGTTGTAGACTAAGGATGCTTGGTAACTTAAGAAATTATGAATAATCAAAGTGTTTGGAACAATGGGATAACTGAGAAGGCTTTGTAAAACGACAACTTATCATGCATCTAAATAAACCAGTGCTTTGGGAGACCAGATATCAGTTACAATAGATAATCAAGATGTGAAGAATAACATTCAAGATAACCAAGTACAATGATGTAGGGTCACACAAGAAGGTAAAGAAAGATCTAATTCATATCCATGAGCTATATCAGAAGATAACAGATCTGAATAACTAAACTGAGCAGAATTAAATACAGAGTAGTGGAATATGTGAGCAAGACTGATATGTAGTAACCAGAGGAGACTGTAATTCTTATAACAAAACAGAGTCAAAGTACATAGCCAAAAATGTATCCAGGATTGAACCCTGTGTCTGTCTTAAGTCTGTAGAGTTATAGCTTTACATCACAGTTCTTAGATCCTAAAACAATGGATCTGATATTCTAAAAATAGAAAGTAAACTATATTTACAAAAAACTAGGAAGCGATCCTCAAGATGAGGTCAATCCATATCTAAGAGTAGTAGATTGATGATGAAGAGAAGTTTTAGCCTCCCAAGGTTGTTTGATTTGGTCCTCCAAAGATAAAATTTGAATTTTGTGAAGTGTGCAAAAACCCTGATTTTCTGCCTTTGAAAAAGATGCCAAATGTAGTTGAAAAACCTCTTTTTGACCTTATCCCTCAAAACTAGCCTTTGAATCAGACTTGATAATTCAACAACTGTCCATTTGAAGTGGTTTCAAACCATTCAAACTCAAAAAATCCCGATCTGGGAAAAAATTTGGTTTTTCTAGCCGTGACGGGCTTTCACCAGCTAATTTACTCAAAAATCTGCTCCTTAGCTGGTGAAAAGCAGATCTTTCACCAGCTAACTAGCAAAGTTCAAGACGAGTTAGCTGGTGAAAGTGAAGATTTTTTTAAAATCAAATTTCTCAGTCATGGAGAGTCTGTTTTACATGCTTGAATAGTCGATTGACATCTAGAAATCCTAAGATTTCCAATGGTGCTTTCAAATCTTCATTTGGAGCTCGGGAAGCTATTCAAATGTTCCCTGTAAGAGTAGGCATCATTCTTTAAAAAATGCCAGTGCATCTTTTATGACTAACAGGAGTTAGAAGGGAAGCCCATATATAGAAATCCCAAAAATATTGATAACAGAGGCAACTTCAGGAGGCCAAATAAAAATGTTTTGCAGATTATGCCAAGGGAATAGAGGAACAGAGGTAGATATGATCAGAGGATCCAAACCCCTCTCCAAAATAACCTTGTTGTTGATGAGGAAGGAGAGGAGATAGATGAGCTTGGTCCTAAATTTCACTGTATTGAAGACACCTCTCCTTTCCCCCATTTGACTCAATCTGCATATGAAGAATCCCACATGAACAGTCAAATCATTGAACTGAGTAAGGGGGAGAAGACCAAATCCAACACTACTCCTAACAAATACAACCTCAGGTCAAAGAAGAATGAAGGGAAGTCTGACATCCTTGATAAGCCTCTCATAGCAGAAAGGCCTGCTAAGCCTGCAGGACTCACTACCAAGGAAAATAAAACTCAGAATATTTTTCCAACAACCAATGACCCTGTCCCTGAGGTAAGGACAATTCCTAAGCCTCCTTCCTCCTTTAGTTTTGAGCACAAAATTCAAAAAATTAGAATTCTTGTCCCCCTTTCGAAACTAGTTAAAAATGAATATTTCAAAAGGTCCCTCTCCAAACTGTTGTAGTCCGAGCCACCTCATCTTACCACAGACTCAGTAAATCTCTAATGTGAAAATCTAGTAGTTATCCTAGGTCCCATAGTAGAAGACAGAGATGATTCATCCCCTCCCTTATACACATCCCTAAACATACATAATAAGGTGTTTCATAACTACCTGATGGATTCAGGGGCTTCCCATAACCTCATGCCCAAAACAGTCATGGAAGAATTGGGACTGGAAGTAACAAAGGCCTATCATTATTTGTACTCTTTTGATTCAAGGAGGGTGAAATGTCTTGGAGTCATCAAGGACCTGGTGGTGTCCATATTTCATCTTCCAATGAAGAGTGTGGTCATGGACATCGTAGTAGCTGATGTTCCCCCCAAGTTTGGCATGTTGTTGTCATGATCTTGGATTAGAAATATTCGAGGAACATTACAAATGGACCTCACATATTCCACTATTCCAATATTTGGAGGAGAACACAAAATATTGTACAGAGAAGCTTAGTTGGCCTACATTTTTAGTGATGAAGCAGACCCCACTAATCATCCTATTTTTTCACTTGACACTGATTTGGTGTCTATTTTGTTGCATCTCATTGATATCCCTGAAGCCCCTCTTGAAATCAGAAACAAGCCCATTTCTTATCATGAAATACCTCCTCCAACTACCTCTATGTGGAATATGTTCTTCGACAGTGAAGGTGTTGGCGCTGGAGCCATTTTTGTGTCACCTTGTCAGGAAACCATATCCCTGTCATACAAGCTAGAGTTTGAAACTACCAATAATGTGGCAGAATATGAAGATCTTGTTTTAGGTTTAAGGGATGCAAAAGAAATGGTAATTGAAGAGGTAGAAATGTTCGGAGATGCTGAGTTGATAATCAAGTAGGTCATAAATTCTTATCGGGCTAAACATCCTCGGCTCAGAAATTACAAAAATGAGGTGTGGGACCTAATTGATAATTTCTTCTCAGCTTTCAACATTTCTTTTATTCCAAGAGAGGAAAATACTTTGGCCAATTCCTTAGTTGTCTCAGCTAGCTATTTTAGGATCCCTCTGCCACCTAAGATCAAATATGATGTTGATATTAGATATAGGCCATCTATACCGGACAATATCAAGCATTGGAAGGTATTCAAGGATGATCTTGAAATGAGAAGATTTATTGAGTCTATTGATGAATTCTCTTCATTTCACATTGATAAAGATCCTGATCTCGAAGGTGACCCTCACCCTGGGTTATTTTTATATAAAATTTCTATTCACCATATTGTTCAGTTGCCTAGCAATCACATTCCAAAGGGACTAGTTCCTTTAGAAAGATTATTCGATGGGAATGATGTGGCAATGAAGGGTAAGGTTTCAAATGGGGATGCTAATGTAACTGAATGCAATATTGGAACATAGGAGGATCCTAAGTTCGTCAAGTTGTCAAGTAGCTTGTCAAGGGAGCAAAGATCTAAGTATACTGAGTTATTAAAAGAATTTGTTGATGTGTTCGCATGGACCTATGAACACCTCAAGCCATATGACACAACTATCATTGAGCATAAGATCCCACTAAAAGAAGAGGATAATCCATTCAGGCAGAAGCTAAGATGGATTAATCTGATGTTTCCTCCTATCATGGAGAAATAAGTAAAGAAGTTGTTGGATGCTCAAATCATAGTCCCTTTGAGATATTCTGAGTGGGTGGCTAATCTGGTGCCAGTAAAGAATAAGAGTGGAGAAATCAGACTTTGTGTTGATTTCAGGAACCTAAATAGAATCTCAAGAAAGGATAATCACCCCCTACCTAAGATGGAACACATATTGCAGAGGGTAACTGGTGCATACAGGATATCCATAATTGATGGCTTTTATGGCTATAATCAGATATCAGTCCTGCCTGAGAATAAAGAAAAAACAACCTTCACCACTCCTTGGGGCACATTCATGTATGCCAAAATTCCTTTTGGATTGATGAATGCAGGAGCAACATTTAAGTGAGGCATGGACATAGCCTTCATTGGGGAGAAATATCATTTTGTGGTGATCTATTTGGATGATATCATTGTCTTCTCCAGATCTGATAAAGAGCATTGTTGTCACTTGAGGAAGGTTTTCTTGAAATGAAAAAGGTTTGGCCTTTCCTTAAACCCAAAGAAATATTTGTTTGCTATGAAGGAGGGGAAGTTTTTAGGCCATATAGTATCAGCATAGGGAGTGATAATTTATCCCAGTAGGGTGGAGGCAATTTAGACCCTGTCACTTCCCAGATCAGAGAGAGAGGTCCAATCTTTCCTGGGAAAAATTAATTTTCTGAGAAGGTTTGCTTCAAAATTTGTCGAATTAGTAAAACATATCACCACCATGGTCAGGAAAGGAAATGAAGTAAAATGGACTGTTGATCCCATAGAATATTTTAACCAAATAAAACAAGCATTGACTAAGGCACCTATGTTGATCAGTCATGATTATTCCAAGGACTTTCTGATTTTCTCCTTTGCTTCATTTGATACAAAAGCAGTTGTTTGATTACAGAAGAATGTTGAAGGGTTGGAGCAGCCCATTTCATTTTTTCAGCAGGGCATTAAGAGATGCAGAGGTCAAATATGATATCATGGAGAATCAAGCCTATGCCTTGGTCAAGGCCCTTAAATCATTTAGATTCTATGTTTTACATTCAAAAATCATTGCATATGTTCCTTCAACTTCTGTGAAGGACATTCTCATTCAGCCTGACATAGACGGGAAAAGAAGAAAGTGGATTGCCAATATCCTTGAGTTTGACCTAGAAATAAATCCCACCAAACTAGTTAAAGGGAAAGGTTTAGCTAAGTTGTTGGATGAATCTAATTGTAAAGTCTTGGGGGTTAAATTCATCAACACTTGCTCAGAAATTCAACAGGCTGAGTTGTCTGAAGGAAACCCTCCATTGTCAAGATGCACCTGGTATAAAGATGTTATATATTTCCTACAGGAGTTAAGACCCCCTGATGGAATGGGGAAAACAAAGGCAAGAGATTTAAAGATCAAGGCAGATAGGTATTGCTTTATTTGCTAGGTTTTATATTGGAAAGACCCTCTGGGAGTTCTTTTGAGATGCTTGAACCCACAGGAGGCCCAAAGTGTTATGTTTGATTTCCATAACAACCTCTGTGGGAGACACCATTTTTGGAAGACCACGGCCTAAAATATTCATAGGGATGGGTACTACTGGACCACCTTATTCATTGATGTCTGTAGAGAGGTCAGAGCCTGCATCAAATGCCAAAGGTTATCAGGAAAGCAACAACTCAAATATCTGCCAATAAATCCTGTAGTAGCTTCAACACCCTTTCAACAATGGGGGTTGTGTTGGCTACATAAGTCACTCCTGGATTACAACAGGAGTAAGCCTGAGGCCCATCAGTTTATGTAATTATTTGTTTATAAAGGGGGTGATCAAATGGAAGTAAACTCAGAACAATATCGCTCACTCAGAAAACTGGGTTGGAACAGTAAGGACATGTGAGGTCTTGATTTAACTTAAGCCAGTAAATTTTCATAGTGGTGAGTAAGTGGAGGGAAAGAATGGGGAAAAGTCTCATATGTAAGATCCTCTCAGACTGGAGAAACTTCAAAGTAAACCTCAAATGTTGCAGAATGAATACAATCAAACATGCATTATATAGTTACAACAACACCTGACTGGATCATCCATACCCAGGCTTTCAGATTCAGAGGAAGAAGGAAAGGAGGAGGTTGGCCGCCATTAAACAAGAATTCTCAAAATATCATTCTATAACTAGAGAACTAGAGGCTTTGTTAAATCTTTACAGTCAGGAGCTTAGCTCTACCATCGATGGATTACAAAAATGGAAAAATTTCCTACATATACCCAAAGCCAATAACAACAACAAAACCGAGACTTATCATTTAAAACATTACGTCTGCATGTTTACTAGCAGACTGCACCTGCAGTCTCTGGATGGTCGAGCGCTCATGTCAGACGCAATCAGGTTCCTAAAAACTCTGCAAAAGAATTGACCTGTCTCAGGTCACTTTCTGGACTTTTCATTTATGGTGGAGACGATGTCTAACCACCACCAACCACCTCAATAAATGCTTCCTTGGGATTGAGAACGGCCCAACCAACTCTTGACTCTTGGGATGTGGAGGTCCTCTAGACCTGGATTGGCTGAACGACCTAATGATAAGGTGTAGAGGTCAGTGTGAAGACTAGGGCACATGATTGGAAGTGGCGGATGAGCAGTGACCATGCAGGGATGAGGGGAAACAACAAATGAGGAGGTGACGGGACATGATTGGTCAAGGGAGGATGCATTTCTTATGACGGAGTGATGAAGAAAGGAGAGGGATAGGTTTCATAAGGCAATATGTTGAAATTAGAATAAGGTGGGATAGGATGGCACTGAGTGGAGGTGATATATGGAGTGGAAGATAGATGGTGAAAGATGAAAGGTGGAGGCAATCATGAGGAGATGATAGGGGGACCCACAAAAAGTCTCCCATTGCATACCCCCCCCCCTTATTAAAGGTAGAAAGGAAAAGGGGGTCTGGAATCCAACCTTGATCATAGATCTGGGCTCCCAAATCCAGGCCATTGAGAGATGCGGGCTCAATTCCGGACCCCCCCCCTTGTTAAAGGTAGAACAACGAAGGGTGTCCGGAATTGAACCCTAGATGTATATCTGAGCATGCAGATCCTGGCCACTTAGATCTTCCCACTCCTTAGCTTCATGCACCAAGATTTGTCCCTGATGGATGGTTGAGACTGCTCCATGATCAATGGACTATATTCTTTCAGGAAGTTGCCCATTGGGAGTTCTGCTCCTTTGCTCTTCGAA
This sequence comes from Picea engelmannii, assembly GCA_009831015.1. Lineage (NCBI taxonomy): Eukaryota > Viridiplantae > Streptophyta > Pinopsida > Pinales > Pinaceae > Picea > Picea engelmannii. The sequence goes on along the minus strand of ML810548.1, from coordinate 115,305 downwards.
GTCCTAGTCACCGAAACGTGACGAAGCTCCATCGTGTGCCACCCATGTCTGCTAAAATGGACAACCCTGATCACTTCTGTGATATAGGTGATTTCCTTGGTGATAATCCTCACACAACTCTACTGATCATGAATTCTCGCTGGTCGTCGATCTGCTTCCTCGACGAATCTTGGTCGTTGAAAACAAATCTTCACCCGCTCGCTTGACTTTGAACCCTGAATGAGATTTTCTGAGATATGTGCTTGGGCACTTCTAGCACAGGCCGCGAATAATCACCCTTTAGTGGGTTTTTATCCTGCCTATATTCCTTTTGCGCCATGGGCTCGACTTAGGAGAGAAAAAAACCCATACCAAAATTTGTGCTAACATTACGCTCCATGAGGATAGAGTTGTCCCTGTGATTCTCTAAGAACACCTTTTGCAGTTCCAGTGCCTTGCTGTTGGGATATGGAGTCATTTATTAAGCCAAAAATAAACAGAAAAACAATATTTACAAAAAACAGAGGAGTCGTCTAAGGCTCAAACAAAACATTTCTTGAGGAAATGCCCATTTACTAGGCCATTAAAAACTTCTTCACCCTCCAAACCCTGCAACCTGTATGTGTTATTTACGAATACTTCAGATATTTTGAAGGGCCCGATCCAGAGGGCATCAAACTTGTTGTGTTTTCCCCTATCCTGCCTGGGTGCATCCCACTTAAGAACCAAATCTCCTAGCTCGAATTCCTCCTTTCTGACCTTCCTATCAAAGGTCTGCTTGATCTTCTATTGATGACTATGAGCTATGTCCATCACCTGCTCCCTGATCTGTTGTAGCTCCACCACCTGATGAATTCTTCTGACCATATGTTCTGGCTCTCCTTCATGCTCTTGAAAGAATTTGGCCACAGGTAAAGCGATCTGAGTGGGGAACACGGCCTCCGTCCCATAAACAAGTTGAAAAGGTGAGGTGCCCAGGGACTTGTTTGTTGTCACTCGATCATCCCATAGAGAGAATTTGAGATTTGAATCTCGGGCCTTCTTATTGTCTTCCAATAATCTTTTAATGAGCCTGATTAGGCTTTTATTGGAAGATTATGCCAGTCCATTTCCTTGAGTATAATAGGGAGTGGAGTGAATTAGGGAAATCTAGAACTTCTCACAGAACTTAACCAGAGGCTCAGACTTGAAATAAGAAACATTATCAGTGACAATCCTGCTGGGACAGCCAAATCTGGCTATGATATCCTCCAGTAAGTTGATAATTACCTTGTGTGAAGCACTCCTGTTGGGGGCGGCTTCTATCCACTTGGTGAAATAGTCTGTTGTGGTCAGGATCCATCTGTGTTGGCCACTTGAAGGACGATGAATTTCTCCAATGAAGTCCAACCCCCACTGTTGAAAGGGTGTTAAAGCTACTACAGGCTTCAGTGGAAGAGATTTGAGTTGCTTCTTTCCTGGGAACCTTTGGCATTTGATGCAAGCTCTGACTTCTCTGCAGACATCAATAAATAAGGTGGGCTAGTAGTACCCATCCCTGATAATTTTGTGGTTTTTGGTCTTCGAGAAATGATGCCCTCCACAAAGGCCATTGTGTAAATCAAACATAACTTTTTGGGCTTTCTGTGGATTCATACACCTCAGAAACACCCCTAGAGGATCCCTCCAGTGCAAGACTTGGTCAATAAGGCAATATCTGACCGCCTTGAGCTTTAAATATATTGCATTGCGTTTTCCCATTCCATCAGGAGGCTTCAACTCTTGCAGAAAGTATAAAATGTCTCTGTACCAAGTGCATTATGCTAGTGGTAAGCCACCCTGAGAGATTTTGTTGGGCGACTCATCTTGTTGATTTACTGAGCAAGCGTTGATGAAGCTAACCCCCAAAGCCTTGCAATTGGATTCAGCCAGTAGCTTGGCTAAACCCCGCCCTTTAACCAACTTGGTGGGCCTTATCTCCAGGTAAAACTCAAGGATCTTGGCAATCCATTTACCTCTTCTCCCATCTATGTCAGGCTGTATAAGGATGTCCTTCACAGAGGCTGAAGGAATGTATGCAGTCACTCTTGAGTGCAAGACATAGACTCTGAAATATTTGAGAGATTTCACCAAGGCATAGGCCTACTTCTCCATGATCTCATACCTGATTTCTGCATCTCTCAATGCCTCACTGAAGAAGGAAATGGGTTTCTCTCTCCCTTCCTCATTTTTCTACAATAAGACAGCTGCTACTATATCAAAAGAAGGAAAATAAAAAATTAGGAAATCCTTGGAATAATCAGGATTGATCAGCACAGGTGCCTCATTCAATACCTTCTTTATTGGGACAAAAGATTCCCTGGGTTCAACAGTCCATTTTACTTCATTTTCCTTTCTGAGCATGGTTGTGATGTGTTTCACCACCTCAGCAAAATTTGAGATGAACCTCCTCAGAAATTTAATCTTCCCTAGAAAATCCTGGACTTCTTTTCTAGACTTGGGAAGTGACAGGGTTTGAATTGCCTCTACCCTGCTGGGATCAATTCTCACTCCCTCTACTAATACTATATGTCCTAACAGCTTCCCCTCCTTCATAGCAAACAAATATTTCTTGGGATTTAAGGATAGGCCAAACCTCTGTCACTTCAAGGAAAATTTCTTCAAGTGACAGCGATGCTCTTTATTAGACCTAGAGAAGACTGTGATGTCATCTAGATAGATCACCACAAATTGATTTTTCTCCTCGATGAAGGCTATGTCCATGGCTCACTGAAATGTTGCTCCTGCATTCATTAATCCAAAAGGCATTTTAGCATACATGAATGTGCCCCTAGGAGTGGTGAAGGTTATTTTTTCTCTTTCCTCAGGCATGACTAATATCTGATTATAGCCAGAAAAACCATCAATCATGGATATCCTAGATGCACTAGTTACCCTCTTCAATATGTGTTCCATGTGGGGAAAAGGATAGTTGTCTTTCTTTGAGCTCCTGTTCAAGTTCCTGAAATTGACACAGAGCCTGATTTCTCCACTTTTCTTCCTTACCGAGACCAAATTGGCCACCCATTCAGAGTATCTCAAGGGGACAATGATTTGGGCATCTAACAATTTCTTCACTTCTCTCTCCATAATAGGCAACAACATGGGATTTATCTATCTTAGCTTCTGCCTAAATGGCTTAGCCTCTTTCTTTAGTGGGATATTGTGTTCAATGATGGATGTGTCATATGTCTTGAGGTCTTCATAGGTCCATGAAAACACATCAGCAAATTCCCTTAATAACTCAGTATATTCGGCCCTCTATTCTTTGGTCAGGCTGCTTGACACAAACTTAGGCTCCCCCTGTGTGCCAATGTTGCATTCAGCTGTATCAACATCTTCATTTGAAACCCTACCCTTTACTTCCACAACATTCCCATCGAACAATATTTCTAAAGGGACTAATCCCTTGTGGATGTGATTTCTAGGCAGCTGAACAATATGGTGATTAACAATTTTATTTAAAAATACCTCAGGGTGAGGGTCACCTTCGGGATCAGGGTCCTAATCAATGTGCAATGCGGAGAATTTGTCGACGGGCTGAAGAAATTTTTTGATTTCAAGATCGTCTTCGAATACCTTCCAATGCATGATATTTTTTGAGATAGATGGCCTATATCTTATCTCGACCCCATATTTGATGTTAGGCGATAGGGGGATCTTGAATAGACTAGCTGAGACAACTAAGGAATCAGCCAAATTATTCTCCTCTCTTGGAATAAAAGAAATGTTGAAAGTCAAGAATAAATTATCAATCAGGTCCCACACCTCATTTCTGTAACTCCTGAGCCGAGGATACTTAGCCCGATAAGCATTCCTGACTTGTTGGATTATCAAATCAACATCTCCGAACACTTCTACCTCCTCAATTCCCATTTCTTTTGCAGCACTTAAACCCAGAACAAGAGCTTCATATTCTACCACATTATTGGTAGCTTCAAATTACAGCTTGTATGACAGGGATATGGTTTTCTACCAAGGGGCCACAAGAACCACTCCAGCGCCAACACCTTCGCTAGAAGAAGCTCTGTCAAAGAACATTTTCCAAACAAAGGTTGTTGGAGGAGGTATCTCGTGATTAAATATGGGTTTCTTTCTGATTTGGAAAGGGGCTTCCAGAGTCTCAGTGATCTCCAACAAACTAGACCCCAAATCAGTGTTAAGTGCAAAGATAGGATGATTGGTGGGGTCTGCATCATCACTAACAATGTAGGCCAGCTGAGCTTCTCTGTATAACCTCATGTGTTTCCCTCCAAAGACTAGAATGGTGGAATATGTGAGATCCATCTGTAATGTTCCTCTGAGTTTTCTAATCCAAGATCTTGACAACAACATGATGAACTTGGGGGGAACATCGGCTACTATGATGTCCATGACCACACTCTTCATTGGAAGCTGAAATAAAGAGACCACCAAATCTTTGATGACTCCAAGGCATTGAACCCTATTTGAATCAAAAGAGTACAAATCGTGATAAGCCTTTGTCACTTCCAGTCCCAATTCTTCAATGATTATTTTGGGCATAAGGCTGTGGGAAGCTCTTGAATCCTTGAGGCAATTATGCAGCACCTTATCATGTATGCTTTGGGATGTGTAGAAGGGAGGGGATGAATCATCTATGTCTTCTACCATGGGACCTAGGACGATGGATGGCTTTTCATCTTGAAGATTTACTGAGTTTGAGGAAGGCTGGGGGGACTCAGATTGTAGTAGTTCGGAGAGGGACCTTTTGAAATCTTCAATTTTAACTAGTTCTAAGAGGGGTACAGGAATTCTAATATTTTGAATTACATGCTCAAAACTAAAGGAGGAAAAAGGATTAGGGGATTCCCTTACCTCAGAGACAGGTTATTTGGTTGTTGGCGAAGTATTCTAAGTTTTATTTTCTTTAGTAGTGATTGTTGCAGGTTTAGCATGCCTTTCTGCTATGAGGGGCTAATCATAGCTATCAAAATTTCCTTCTTTCTTCTTTGACCTGAGATGATATATGTTACGATTGTTGTTGGTCATTTCCGTTTTACCGAACACATTGACTTGAATTTTCATAAGGTATTCTTCATATATAGATTGAGTCAAATGGGGAAAAGGGAAAGTGTCTTCAATACAGTGAATTTCGGGATCAAGCTCCTCTATCTCCTCTCCTTCCTCATGAGAAACTAGGTTATATTGGAGAGGGGTTTGAATCCTCTGCTCATCTCTATCTTTTCTCCTTTGTTCCCTTGGCAAAGCCTATGGAACATTGTTTCTAGGCCTCCTGAAGCCTTTGTTATCAGTATTTTGGGGATTTATATACATGGGCTTCCCTTCCAACTCCGACCTTTCCATTCTAGCTGAAATTGATTTTAGCATTTTAGTTACCTCATCCGTCTGAAAGGGAAGGGGAGAGGAATTGCATGGGGAGGCCTCAGGCCTCTTCTTGGGTATGTCTCTATCAGCCTTGTTCCTGAGTCGGTAAACAACCAATATGTTAGATTCTACTTCCATGGCTACATCCTGCATGTGAGCCAGAGTAGTGGCTCTCCTTTCCCTCAACAGAAGGCAGAAATCGGGATCAAAAGCACTAGCATAAGTGATCTTAGCAGAGGCTTCTGAGGGATTTATTTCAGTGGGGATATTATTGTACATTTTGTTGAATCTCTTGGAGAAGTCAGAGACAGACTCTCCTTCATTTATCTTCAAAGACCCAAACTCTGTCATGTAATACATGAAATATTTTTGTCTCCCCACTGTCTCAAAAAGGCATTATCCAAAGCCTCAATCCCATCAATAGATCCAGGAGGCAGGGCCCTAAACCACTTTCTAGCCTCACCTTCAAGGCTATGGACGAAACTTCTCATCCATACGTCTGCATGCATGATAACATGATCATCTGTAAAACTGTAAAAGGCTTCAAGGTGTTCTTCTGCAACTATGTCCCCTTCGCCTATAAACTTGGGCAACTGCTTAAGGTATCCATCTACTGGAAGGGCATTGAGAGGCTAAGGTAACAAAAGGGGAGCATATCTAGCAGCTATTATAGCCTCCATTCTGGTCATGGGGGGATTTTCTCTTGCCATAGGAATATTAGGTGGAGGAGAACTCAGAGGAGAAGGAGATCGAATAGGGGATACTGGAAATGAGCTTCCAGGTGGGAGGGGAAACAATGGGGGATTTAGAGAGAAGGCTAAAGGGCTTGAGTCAGCAGATGCTTCTCTTTGTGCAGTAGCAGCAATAGTAACAAGAGGAGGAGTGGTAAATCTAGGAGTGGGGAAATCTTCTGTGGTCTTGGGTCTACGCCAAGGTACAGCTTCAGGGGAGAGGAGAGTGACAAGGATTTCTCCCTCCAATTCTAGACCAGGAGGGGAAAACTCAGCAGGAACACTCATGAAATTCAGGAAATAGGAAACTTCTTAAACATGTCTGCTAGGAAGCTAAGAAGAAGAAAATGGAGTTTCTACAGAAGGAGATAGAAAAATACTTGGTTCAGCGATGGACGTTTCTCCTTCGGAGGCCTTTCCTTTTCTGATAATCACCTCCAGATCAACTTCAAGTGTAGCTAGAGGTAGTTGTGGATGGGACCCCATGTGTCTACCTCTGTAAGCCACAACTAAAACAACAGGTTTGCCACAGTGGAGTCTTCACAATGGAGTCTCTAGGTGCACAGTAGCAATCTCGTAGGGCTCTGATGGCTGATGCACCTTCAGAATCAGAGGCTCGATGTCATTCAATCCCACGAAAAATTTTCAACTTCGTCCCCGGAAATGGTACCAGAAATGTTGGCTACAGAAGTCACTCCTGGATTGAAGTAGGAGTAAGCCTGAGGCCCATCATTTTATGTCACGATTTGTTTATAAAGGGGTTGATCGAATGGAAGTAAACTCAGAAAAATATCTCTCACTTAGAAAACTGGGTTGGAACAGCAAGGACATCTGAGGTCTTGATTTAACTTAAGCCAGTAAATTTGTATAGTGGTGAGTAAGTGGAGGGAAAGAAAGGGGAAAAGTCTCAGATGTGAGATCCTCTCAGATCGGAGAAACTTCAAAGTAAACCTCAAATGTTGCAGAACTAATACAATCAAACATGCATTATATAGTTACAACAACACCCGACTGGATCATCTATATCCGGGATTTCATATTCAGAGGAAAAAGGAAAGGAGGAGGTTAGCCACCATTAAACAATAAATCTCAAAATATCATTCTATAACTAGAGAACCAAAGTCTTTGTTAAATATTTACAGTTGGGAGCTTAGCTCTACCATCGATGGATTACAAAAATGGAAAAATTGCCTACATATACCCAAAGCCAATAACAACAACAAAACTGAGACTTATCATTGAAAACATTACGTCTGCATGTTTACTAGCAGACTGCACCTGCAGTCTCTGGACGGTCGAGCGCTCGTGTCAGACGCAATCAGGCTCCTGGAAACCCTGCAAAATAATTGACCTATCTCAGGTCTCTTTATGGACTCTTTCTGGACTTTCCATTTATGGTGGAGACAATGTCTAACCACCACCAACCACCTCAATAAATGCATCCTTGGGATTGGGAACGACCCGACCAACTCTGCACTCTTGGGACATGGAGGTCCTCTCGCGTTGCCACCTGGATCGACTGAATGGCCTAATGATAAGGCGTGGAGGCCGGAGAGAATACTGGGGCACATGATTAGAAGTGGTGGATGAGCAGTGACTAGGCAGGGATGAGGAGAAACAACGAATGAGGAGGTGATGGGACATGATTGGTCGAGGGAGGATGCATTGCATATTATGGAGCAATGCGTAAAGGAGAGGGACAGGTGTCGGAAGGCAAGATGTTGAAACTAGAATAAGGTGCGCCAGGATGGTGTTGAGTGGAGGTGAGATATGGAGTGAGATAGATGGCGGAAGATGAAAGGTGGAGGCAATCATGAGGATATGATAGGGGGACCCACACAAAGTCGCCCATTCTAGACCCCGCCCTCCTTATTAAAGGTAGAAAGGAAAATGGGGTACGGAATCCAACCTTGATCATAGATCCGGGCTCCCAAATCCAGTCCATTGAGAGATGCGTGCTCAATTCCAGACCCCCCCCCTTTTGTTAAAGGTAGAACGACGAAGGGGGTCTGAAATTGAACCCTGGTCGTAGATCTGGGCATGCAGATCCTGGCCACTCAGATCTGCCCACTCCTTAGCCTCATGTGCTGAGAGTCATCCCTAATAGATGGCTGAGACTTCTCCATGATCAATGGCCTAGATTATTTCGGGAAGTCGCCCATCAGGAGTTCTGCTCCTTTTCTCTTCAAAGTCCTAGTCACTGAAACGCAACGAAGCTTGATCGCATGCCACCTGTGTCTGCTGAAATGGACGGCCCTGATCACTTCTATGATATAGGTGATGTCCTCGCTAATCATCGCACAACTCTACTGATCGTGAATTCTCGTTGATCGTCGATCTGCTTCCTCGATGAATCCTGGCCGTTGAAAATAGATCTTCGCCCGCTCGCTTGACTTTGAACCCCGAACAATATTTTCTAAGATATCCACTTGGGAACTTCTAGTACAAGCCGTGAATAATCTCCCTTTAGTGGGTTTTTAGCCCGTCTCTTCCCCTTTTTCTCCATGGGCTCGACTTAGGAGAGAAAATGGCCCATACCAGAATTTGTGCTAACAGGTTGGACTTCATTGGAGAAATTCATCCTCCCTCAAGCGGCCAACACAGATGGATCCTGACTGCAACGAACTATTTACCAATTGGATAGAAACTATCCCCACCGGGACTGATTTACACAAAGTTATCATCAACTTCTTGGAGGATATTATTGCAAGGTTTGGTTGCCCCAGTAGAATTGTCACTGATAATGCTATGTCTTTCAAGTTTGAGCCTCTAGTTAGGTTCTGTGAGCAGTTTGATATTTCACTGATTCATTCCACTCCCTATTATCCTCAAAGAAATGGATTGGCAGAGTCCTCTAACAAAAGTTTGATCAATCTTATTAAAATATTGTTGGAAGACAATAAGAAGTCCTCGGACTCAAAACTCAAATTTTCTCTGTGGGATGATCGAGTGACAACAAAGAAGTCCCTAGGAACCTCCCCTTTTCAACTTTTTTATGGGACAAAAAATGTATTTCCCTCTCAGCTGACTCTACTTGTAGATAAATTATTTCAAGATTATGAAGGAGAGCTAGACCATATGGTCAGAAGAATTCATCAACTGGTGGAAGTGCAGTAGACTAGAGAGCAGGTAATGGACAAAGCTCATAGTCATCAGCAGAAGATCAAGCAGGCCTTTGACAAGAAGGTCAGAAAAGAGGAATTCAATCTGGGAGATCTGGTGTTTAAGTGGGATGCAACCAGGAAGGATAGAGGAAAACAAAACAAGTTTGAATCCCTTTGGATAGGGCCCTTCAAAATATCCGAAGTGTTTTTGAATAATACTTTCGAGTTGTAGGATTTGGAGGGCGAGGAAGTTTTTAATGGCCCTGTGAATGGGCATTTCCTAAAGAAATGTTTTGTTTGATCCTTAGAAGGCTCCTTTGATTTTGTAAATATTGTTTTTCTGTTTATTTTCGGTTTCAATAAGGGACTCCATAGCCCAACAACAAGGAACTAAATCTACAAAGAGTTCTTAGAGCCTCATAGGGAGGAATCTATCCCCCATGGAGCTTAATGTTAGCACCAATTCCTGTAAAGGGGGAGATTTTCTCCAAATTCGGGCACCTGTTGTGAAATGCGATGAAATGGGGCTTAAAAACCCATCAAATTCATTTTATTCAAAGGCCACAGCCATGAGAGCCCAAGAAAAAATCTCAGAAAGTATCGTTTCGGGATTAAAATGTTTGTAGGTGAGCATTTTGGTTTTCAATGGAGAGGATTTTTCATCAGGAGCATATCGACGGTCATCGGGTAAGTCGAAGCCATGCAGTTGCATGAGGATTAGCACCTGGGCTCATCCCTTATGGCCAAAGTCATGAGAATGATAGGTGGCAGCTAGTCGATGTTTTAGGGATCGACAATTTGGGGATCGCAAGTTGGGAGGACACGGTTCTCCATTGGGTTTCAAAACCTCGAAACGTGAAATGTGATGCCCCAGGAGCCTAGCCCATGGTTTTGTGGAAGGGCAAGGCCTAAAGAGGGGGGACAAGGGTCTTTTGAGATAGTCAAAGTGAAATCCCCGAAGTAATCTTAGCCGTCAATCCAAGGGACATGTGGTGCGGGATTAAACACTGTCACGGTTTCGGGAGTCGGGATTTCAAGAGACAAGGGGTCTCTCATCCATTTCATTAGAAAACTCTGAAGCGTGAAAGGTTAAGATCCCAAGGGGTTGGGCCCATGGTCCTAGCACCAGGTCACATCAAGAGAGCCAGAGCTGGAGGTAGCATCCTTTTTTCTATCAAAGTCATCTAAGCCATCCAATCCATAGAAAACACATGGGTGTATTGTGCTAAGATGCATGCAGATCTGGGCGGCCATGATCTGTGTGCCCGGATCTATGGACGAATCCAATTCTGGACCCCCCTTTCTATTCTTCCTTTAATGGGGGGGGGGTATCGAATGTGCATCGTAATTCTGAACGACTGGGATTGAGGCACCTAGATCTGCAGCCAAGGATTGATTTCGGACCCCCTTTCTCATTCTACCTTTAATAGGGGGGCGGGTCTGGAATGAAGCAGTTTTGTGTGGACCCATTTAAACCTCTTACCACCTCCCTTTCTAGTTACCATGTTCACTTCTCACCGACATGTGTCCTCCACTCCACCTCTCTCCTCTCCTTGTCACATCTCCCACTCCCTTCTCACCTTCCACAACAACACACCTGCCCTCCACTAACCCTGGGCCATAGCCCCTTTGTGGCTCCCACCTGTCACCTCCCGCCAAGTGTTCTTCCCTGCATCATATCCTCCCTCTTCATCCCTCTTATATTTCGACACCTATTATTCCTCCTCAAATTCACTCCATCCTAGCGACGTCCTCCTCCCCCCTAGTAAATCTCATCTCTCCTCTACCTGGCTCACACCTCAGAGCCCACATGTTATACCACTCGTGTTTTCTTGGCCGCCTTTCCTCTGCCACATCCATTCACATGGCCTCTCCCTATCTCATCTCCACATCGATCATCTTAAATCATCGCTACTTTTCCATCACCACATTCACTTCTTTGCGTTGCGTGCCCCATGTTATCCTCGTCCCCGCCAAATCCTTGTCCACATCCATTGTCTAGGTCCCCTCGCAGCAGTCCAACGCGTAGAATCTAATGAGAATCCACCACAATAGTTTAGGTGCAAAGTTGAATGAGCCTTTCCTGATCCCAAGAAAGAATTTATTGAGGTAGTTTATGATGCTTGAACATCGTCTCCTTCCATAAATAGAATGCCAGGAAAAGAAAAGCGCAGAGGTGATTGTCAATCCTTTCTGACAAATATCACGCCCATCAGAAGACTGCATGGGTAGTTTTCCCAATTTCTGCATGCACAGCTTGAAAAAGAAGCTCCTCAATGTCAAGCATTAATATCATGACATGATCATGTCCCATACAATCCAATCCAGTCTGAGTATATGTAGGCATTTTTTCCATTTTTTTGGTGATCTTTGGTAGAGCTAATCTCCATGTTACAAAGTTTTGATGAAGCATTGGTTTTCCCCGGTTATGTATCTGTATGTGAAACTTCCTATTTAATGACATTCAACTTCTTATTCCATCTGGTTTCCATCTAATGTTGAAAGAGTTCATGATTGACTAAGTCACATGAAGCATTGTGATAGTGTTATATAAATTTTTTATCGTAATGCTGTTATGATTTCTTTTAATGTTATTGTGATTTGAATACAATAAGTTCTTGTGTTTAAATTCTTCCTCTTCGGGATGTTGGAAGCTTGATGCTCATAATAGACCTTTGCACTTTCTCACAGAAGTATTCCTCCTACTCACCCTTATTACAACTTATTGTATGAAGTTAAATTAAGACCTCACGTGTTCATGCATAGCCTTAGTCCAGGATTCTGAGTTAAAACAATATTGTACTGAGTTTACTTCCAGTCAATCACCCTTTTTATAAACAAATCATGACATAAAATGATGGGTATCAGGATTACTCCTACTGCAATCCATGAGTGACTTCTAATGATAACACATCCATCCACTAGATCTCCTTCACAAGGAGGTGGGGGGGGGACTTCTTCTCAAGGGAGAAGTACAACCCCACCAAATCCCCCTCAAGGGTCATGTCCAATACTTTCTCACACCATGGCTAGAACTAATCCTCCACCACCACCCTCCGTGCCATATTTGGAATCTCTAAAAATTCCTGATTTGAGTAAAGTCACGAATGATCCTATATTACATGACCCCACATGGCTCAATATGCCTACCAAACTACCTTTAGATATTCTGAAATTTGAAGGAAAATCGGGGGAATATCCCACCAATCATGTCATGACCTTCCACTTATGGTGCTCTTAAAACATCATCATGGATGACTCCATCTGCTTAAGGTTATTTCAATGAGCACTCACTGTTCCATCAGCCAAATGGTATGTGGATGGAAAATTAGGGTCCCATGTGACTTTTGAATCCTTAGACAAAGAATTCTTGGCATTTTTTCAACTACCAGTTCGTCATGAAACTGGTATTGAACTACTCTCTGAGTGCAAACAAACCTCTGCTACGCATATTGCTGACCACATTCATGAATGGCGTCGGTAACATAGTTTATGTAAAGCAAAAACCACCAAAGAACAACGTCTTGATTGGTTTCTAAAATCACTCATCTCTATACTTTCCAAAGATGTGGCATCCACCTTCCCTCAATCCGAAGAGGAAGCCATCAGCAAGGATCAACAGTTCAACCTCATTCATGCTTAGTCGAGTTACTTATACATAGTAATAGTTGATGCACCAAGACTCGTACCATTTGGCCAGGAAAAACCTGGGATGTCTCACACGGCGGATGGGTTAATTGGTACCAAGACACACCACAACCCATACATCCAACCACCACCTATGTACGATACACCCCAATATCCGATGATATATGGAGGTTCATCTTATTACCCACCCACCCCTTACCAACATCCATATCATGATGCTCCCCCTCCACCCATGAGTGGTCCCTCACTGACACCCATGATGCGCTTGACCTCTCAGCCAAGTTTTGTCTCCCCTTCTACCTCAGCATATAACCTGGGCAATAGTGAAATCGCTTTGCCTTCCTATGCGCCCTATGGATTGTTGCCACAAAACAATATGTATTTTCCTTTTCCTATCCCTCCACAACTGGTTTCTCCTCCACATGGAAAACCACATGTCGACGTTAACTTTGTTCAGCCCTATCCCATTTAAAAATTTCATACTTTTGAAAAGTTGAATATGGAAAATCTGGCCCATCAGTCAAATAATGCTAATAATAAAGTAAAATACCAAAACAATAATAACCCAGGACCAGGAGGAAATAACCCCCAACAAAACCAACCTGCTGGGGGAAACCAAAATCAAGGTAACCAGAACCCGCAAGGGGACAATAAAAACAAAATACAAGGGAGGAAAAACAACAAAAACCTATGAATGAACTTTATCTGCACTCTTTGTGGTGAGCATGGACATTACACTCACCATTACCCCCAAATTTCCGACTTCAAACAGATGAAAGAATCTATGAACGCACCACATCCTCCAACGTCGCCTTCCCCTCAACAGACCCCACAATAGTACTTACAACAACCACCCCCAGCTGTGTTGCAAAACCCTATTCCACACCAGGGTGTGATGAATACCCAACAATACATACATCTGGCCCCACCACAAATGGGATAGTATCGAAACCCTGGAAATCCAGTGCATCGCAATATCTTCCTCACTAGTGAAGAAGAAATTCTTCTGTAAACATGTGGTCGTCAATACATCGCGCCCCCTAAATCTAATCCCACCACTTAGTAAGTCGCTCCAACTACATCCAAACAACCCTTGATGATTCCACACCCTAAAATTGAACCCCCCATTTGTATCCCTCACATTATGTTACAACAGAATGTCCACAACCCTCAGGCTAGGGTAGCACACAATTATAGTCTAGTCGATGAATTGGTGCAATCTCCTATAGCCTTGTCTTTATTGGAGGTACTCCAAACCTGTCCAACTCAATGAAAATCCTTACTTTCTGCCTTGGGGGCAATCAACCCAGTTGATACTAGAATCATCACATTTGATCTAGATAGTGGGGAACCTCGTCTCCCTGCTTTGGTATCTTTCGAGATACCAGTCAAGATTCAAAACATCATCGTTCATCGGTGTATCATTGATGAAGGTGCATCCACATGCATCATGTCCAAAACTATATAGAAAAAACTTGGCTCCCCTGACCTAGTACCATATGCCATCACTTTAAGAGATTATGATGGTCGACCATCCTCCCTTGAAGGGATCTTTCAAAATGTCCTTATAGAACTCGAGGGAAAAACCATCCTCATCGACATTGAGGTTATCAACGCCCCACTCGATTAAAATGTCTTGTTTGGACACAACTACATGTATGCCATGAAGGTAGTGGTCTCTTCTGTGTTTCAAACAATGATGTTCCCCCACAATGGAAAATCATCACCATCGACCAAGTTTCACATTACGAGCCTAACCACTCCACCAACATTGATAACATCCTACCTCTTGTCCGCATTAGTTCCAATGCATATTCACTCATTGATATGGCCCCCATAATTTTCAAGGACCCATCCTTGTTGGGGGCATACCATGGAGCACCACCTCTCATACACCCTTCATCACAAGTGTGTTTTGTATCTTCTAATGGAACTGACATCAAAGACACCATCCCTCCCACGGAGGCCTCTCCCCACCTCGACATCCCACTAGTTGAATTAATTTTACCTCAGCGATTACCTAAGAACTCTACTACACCACTTATCCCAGATTTCTTGATTTCCCTCTCCCCCAGGGGAAAATCCCAGTTTGGGAGACAATTCCCCAAGCCATCACTCAAATCCCCTTCTTCTACCCCCCATCGCGAGTACAAGCATTTCAGGTAACCATGACGCTTACCCTTCCCAACATGGTGCTCACCATCCCTGTATGGTATCTACACCCTCCTACGATGGTCCCTCAAGCACCCCTCCCTCCTCAATTAGAGGGAATCCTGATGCAGATTCTAGTACTAACTTTGGCCATGCCTCCCTCACCCCCAATTTCCAGCACCACTTCTACAGTTGGGGGCAGATGGAAGAATAAATATTCTATCGCTCCACTTCCTCCCCGAGTTCAACCTCCCTGCACACTCTGCAAAGGAGAAGGATACCCCACTAATAGATGTCCCTCTCTTCCTGAATTACACAATCTAATTCAACTCCCTCTACCAACTACATTTCTCACTGTTTCACCAAGCACACCTAGTACTACCACAACGTCCCCCACTATAGGTAGTAAAAGGCTGCGAACCAAATTTTCTTGTGCCATTTGTTCAGAGTGTTTCCACTACACTCATCATTACCCTGCTCTACCTCAGTTTCACAAGACACTCATGACAGTACACCAAACCTTTCAGAAATATCCCTCTTCACCACCACTTTCAGGTACCCACATCATTGACATTCATTATGTCTCTACCTCAGTCCTCGAATGGATGAGATGCCCTTCCTCTCTTTGCGACTCACTAGCTCATTTCACATACCAGTTTCCCTTGATCATTGAATATAGGCGTCGTCAAGTAACCCTTATTCAAAATCATTCAACCACCTCACCAAATGTGATGCAAGTGACTCCCCCTATCCCTTCTCCATATATTGTTCACATCACCTCCCCTGAACCTGATGTTGGACAACTGAGAGGGGGGGGGGGTGAATCAATTGTTACTGTGCTTAAACAATTATGCCTATTTTAAACTCTTTACAACACACTCAATGACGATCACAATAATGCAGAGATGTAAGTAATAGAATATTCAACATCAATCACACACATGAAATATACAGAGATAGATATTTCCTGAGGAAACCCATAAAGGGAAAAAACTCTTCTTCTTGTTATGATAGGTAAGATTTATTTTTTGTGAATTATCATTCTTATGAGCACAAACTCATTGTGAGGATATCACCTCTGTTTTGCAAGCTGCAACTTGCAGAGAGAACCAACTCTCTGGTTTCTCTAGCACCCACTAGAAGGAAGCACCAACTCCTTGGTTTCTCTAGAACCCACTAGAAGGAAGCACCAACTCCCTAAGTGTTACAACACCAACTGGATGGAAGAACCAACTTCCATTCACACACTCACTGACCTGTATAACAGAGAACAACATTTCTCCCTTGCACCACCTTGCCACCCTGGTTTTTCTGGCTGCAACCAGATGGAAGCTACAACTCCCTGTGTTCAAGCACCCACTTGAAACTCTGAGGTCACAATCCTCCCTAGAACCTCCCAACCACCCTGAAATATAAAAAATTTGTTACTGAAACTTATTATAGTGATACAATGTTTATCAATCGCTTACCAGTCTCACCATTTTGTTGTTGCACTGCTATGCTATGCTTGCATCAGTGTCTTCCTGCTCGCATTCTTCTTTGAGATTTTTGTTATTCTTCTCTATCTCTGCATGCACACCTCGGCCTCCTCTTCCTCTCTCAGATATGAATTACTATTCTATGCGCTACATCTCTTCTAATTGTTTTAGTTGTTGCACACAACCTGATTTTATCTGCATGAATAACTCTCAACAATAGCAACCATCTCTTATATGTTCTGCATTTTTATACTCTTTGTGCACCTTCTGCATCCTTCATGTGCAATACCTCTCTACATTCTTCACGGTGTCACTGTTCTACCCTTCAGGTTGTTCATTGCAGCTCTTCCTCCCTCCTGCATAGCTCGATAGAAGGATCACTTCACTTCTCTGTTATGCATGCTTTTCTTACGTCGAGTCATCTCATGATCATCATGGAAACTATTCATATTCCCTAGTGGTTAGCTCCATGCGTTCATCATCACTGGGCATTATGTTGAGATTCTTTTCCTTCTCTAGCAGTGTGACTCTTCGTCTACTCTGTCACAGTCGAGCTTATCCTCTTTTTTGCAGTTATATACTTCGTCTTCTCTATCAGTTCCAGACATTCGGTTTTGGCTCCTATGGCTCCTACACCCCTTCCTTCTCGTGACCACTGACTGTGACCTAGGGCCAATCACTTCGAGACTTCGTGTTTCGGGTCATATGTCATGAGTCACCCTGACTCTCCCAACTCCCTATCTCCTGAAATCCAAAGTGGAGCTTAGTGTCATGCTAGCTTTTCCCTAGATATGACCTTGGGTGATGAATTCATGTGACCACATGATTGTGGGAGGGTCTATAGGTGTTTTGAGGACAACCCACTTTTTGCATCACAATTCACTACTAGCCTCCACGCATCCTTTCTCCAAAACTGTGGTTTCAATTCCGACCCGCTTACATTAAGGCCCGAGCATGTTATGGCCCAACAATGGAGAACGACCGTCAATATCACTATCTTGAATGTATGGTTCAGATCTGTCCTCTCAAGTCCAAGGACCAGATCTCTCCTTCCTCCATCAACAACTTAGGTTTCCTTATTTATCCATTCTCCAGGAGATTCAACTCTCAAACCTGGTTGTTGTTGACTGGATAACTTCTGGAATGGAAGATCTGCTGACATTTGTCCTCTTCAATCGACGCTCTACCTTCTTTCCTTTGTCCATGTGCAATCCTTGGTCTCAGCAATCAAATGACACATGTCCCTCCAAACCAATGGATGAGATTGATTCTGCAATCCGGGCTCCAGGAGTTTCAATTCTCAAGTCTTTGTTTTATACTGGAGCATTTCACCAGGAGTCCATGATCCAATGATGCATGTCCCTCTTGGATGAACGGTCAAGATCTCCTTTATGTCTCTGGACTTCGCATATTTCAACTCTCAAACTCTTGTTCATCCTTCCTTTTATTTTTCCTGGAGATGACAATCCATTGACGCGTGTCCTCTTAAATATAATGGGTATCGGGTATTTGGGCGACTATTAGTGGTAAAAATCTTGAAGAAAAACTATCGCAGTGACGTAACTCTTGCGTCACTCGATGAAGTGTCATGAGACGAGCAGCTGCCACGTGTCACTTGGATTTGTGATTTCCACATACTTGAAATGTCGAATCAACTTGACACTTGTCATTGTCTGATTGTGCCACGTGTCCTTGCTGACGTAGTCTACCATGTGTCCTTCTCGAATCAACGGTCCTCGTTCTCCCTTAGATCGATGACTATGATCAAATTGCAACTTCACATGTCAGGTGTTTGAACATGAGCCAACCCTTACTCTTCCAACTCCTGATATCCTAAATACTCTATATCAGTGGCCCACAACCCTCTGTTATCCAAAGGTCTAGATCTTATCGAGACTTCACATTTCATGAATTTGGAGGACAAATCACCTTTGACTTCTCCAGCTCATGATTCAACGAAATGTTGATCTCTCGCCATGTGTCATATGGATCCAACGGACCAGATCATTTCATGATTTCACATATCGCGAGTTCCTACAACTCTCACCTTTGACTTCTCTAGTTTGCGAGTCGGGGAAATTTCCATCTCTTGCCACGTGTCCTCTGGATCCAATGGTTCAGATCTCATCACACTCCAATCCGATGGCTGAGGTATAATATCCTCCTCTATGCACTCCTCCTATATAGACTCTAATATGACGACCATCGGGTATTTGGGATTGATGATCCAATTTCCACTGTCGCTCCTCCTCCTCCTAAGCTTAGGCATCCTCCCGACTTGGAAGAATTTATAAGTGTCAAAGTTTATGTGACCTTGGATCCTTCTACAAGCCTTGATGTATGGGATATCGTCTGTGTGTCTCAAAACACTATCTCTCTTGAGCTTTGGAAAAATTTTCCCTCAACCCTGGCGCACACTTGTGCTATGCATGAAACTCTACGCTATTCCTCCTGGGCTTCTCGAGCTTTCTCTTCTGTGTCCTCACTGTTTTTATTTCCATGCAAACTCTTCCTGTAAATTTTCCAACATCAGTGTTGTCCTTGCCATCAATGACAAGCACACTTTGCCTGTAATCATGTCATCGTCACTATTGTTCTTGCCATCAATGACAAGCATACTCTACCTTTAAACATGCCAACAATCTCCCCCTTTGGAATTCATGGAAACCCTGAAGGAATTCATTGTTCTACTTAGATCTCTAACTGTAGCATCCGTAAGACACCTTTTCTCCCCATTCAACATCAATGTCAAATAAAACATGCTCCCCTAGAGTTGTTGCAGTACTTTTTCAGAGCTATCATATATTCAACCAATACATACACCCCCTGATAGGATGGACCCTCTTATTTGAGTTCTACAGAGTATTTGTATCTAACTCATAGTCTTCTCCTTCTGTAATATACCAGATATAAAATGTATGTAGAACTGAAATAAATTGCTAATAATGGAAGAATAACAACAATATAACCATAACATTCACCACAATAACACTGAAATGATATAAGAATAACAACAGAAATAGCACTTTGAATCTGAAAGAAATGTTCACGGACCTCTTCAAGGGGGAAAACTCCAGTTGAGAAGAGCTCTATTACAATAATATCCAAGCTAGGGTTCTCATACCCTCGACTCCTATTTATACTAAAAAGAAGCATCTAGAGGAAGATCCTTCTAGAAGCGGAAGCTTCTATTAGGTCTTCTTACATCTGCCTT
>ML810548.1:53274-81898 GCA_009831015.1 Picea engelmannii | reverse complement strand
CCCACCCAACTAAAGATGTGGTATGTGTAGGAAAAGGAGAAGACTAAGGTAAGGAAATTTTCCAAATTTATCTATTTTTAGCACTTAAGGAATTGCATGATTAGAGATTAGAAAAGAACATACCTCCACTTACCCAAAAAGTTGATGAACTATGCAATAGGAATATAGCTGATGTGGCTACTGGAGCATGGAAGATGTCACTGTTGTATGATCATGTGAAAGGCGAATGCTATTGTAGCTGCGACTGCTAGAACTGTTGGAGCAGAGAATATGAAGTGGAGGAATCTGAACCGCTGCTGGTGAATCATGGAAAAGAGGAATTGTGGTAGTCTCATATGGCTGGAAAAATACCGTTGCAACTTCTGATGGAGTCATGGAATAGTATATAGTCGTCACCTGCTACGAAACCTGATGGTACAATTCTAATCATGCAAATGGATGTGTCGATGTCGAGCATGAAGAGAAGTCATTGGATTACCGACCATTGATGAATGTCGTTAACCAATGCGAGGAAAACTCACCATTGATGTCAATGAGTGCCAAGGTACCCGAGTACATCTTGCGAAGTGAGAATAGATGTGTTGATGTCAAGACACTTGCAAGATCTGACGATCAAGGGACATTGATGTATTCCCATGATTGTCAGCAAGAGAACTTTCCATTAAGGCATGCAAGCCTCTAGGTACTCAAAAGGAACTCTAGTCTATATCCCAGATAAGGTGCTGAGGTCAATGGGGCAAGACTTGTTGAAAGGTGGGCCTTAATGGATCCCACATTAGTCAACGCGAGTTTTTACAAAATTATTGGTAGGACTATAGATGAAAAGTCCTTGGTAGCAATAGTGTATATGAAAAAGAAATCAGGGTAATGTAGTCGTCAAAAAGGGAACTGAATGGTTTTATTTGCAAGGCAAAATGAATGGAAAAAGATAAAGGGATGTATGCGAATTAGAAAGATAAGCGTGTGCGAAGTCATGAAGGATAAGGTGATGGAAAATGAACTTCATGACATGGATGACGAATAAGAAGGAGAAATGCGAGTATTCATAATGCAAATGGGTTTATGAACGGTTTCTTTTGTAACTGAAAATGTCATGAGATGTATGAAGATCAGCTCCTTCAAAGTGTCCAAAAAGGCATGTTTCACGGAAATATTTTGTGATTCTCGAAAATCACTTCGTCATGAGATGTGACCGGCTCTGAACCTGAAAAAGCTTAGTACCAATTCCTGCATGAAAACTGTGAGATCTTTGAAAAATATAAAATGCAGGAATGAGTACGAATGTGAGCAAATAAAATTTTAAAAATGTTTTTTACCTGTTGCATGTAAGTTTCATCGTCAATTAGTGACTCAAGAAACCAAATCACAATAAATGTAAAAGCATTGTTTTCAAGAATGGATTGAAATCCATTTGCTAAATTTATTTATTTATTTATTATTATTTTTTTTTAATGAAATTTATTTTTATTATTTTTGTTTGACCTAAAATTTTCTTTTTATGATTTTTTATACAAAGCAAAAAGAAAATTATTTGTATGATTATTATATATATATATATATATATATATATATATATATATATAACAAAACAAATTAAAGAAAATCCATTTTTGTTTATATTTTATATTTTTTTATTATTTTTTTTATAATAATGTTTTATTTATTTATTTGGCAAGCACTATGATATGTCTACGTCAGGCCGATTCTTGATGCTTCCATTAGCTGCAACTTCAGTCTATATTTTACTGAGGTTTTGATCAATTGATCACTGCAATTATTTGTTTGATGCCCAAGTAACCCACAGGTCGTGTCCAGAGAGAGAATTCAAGTCTAAATCTTAGAACGAGGTGAAATAAGGTATCTCTCTGAAGTGAAGGACTTTTAATTAGCTCGCCTGTCAGGAATGGGATTAATCGTCGGCTATTTTCCCGCTTAAAAAAGAAGAAGGCCTCACTCGATCAAGCAAGGCAGGCGAGCTTAGTTATTCCGAGGTGATAAGAATAAGAGGAAGAAGAGTCACTCCCTTGACAACCTGTCTTAAGAATATAAAGACTCTCATAGACAATTGCTTGGTCGAGTGCCTACAAGCCGACTACCAGTTGGTAGTGTAGATGCTTAGAATCATGTGAAGAACACAACAGTTGATAAATGATTAGATAATTCCTTACCTACAATCGATGAGAGGGATTTAAAAATCGTTACCAAAGTGATTGAGTCTCGCCTTCCAACTGTCTTGGACCCAAATTGTTTCTGCCAGGAAACCGACACCAGAGATATGAAGCCTTACGTGCCCAAAACTGTTTCTGCCAGGCAACCGATCTCAAATGAAGACTCTTTTTCGGGGAAAGGCCAGAGATAGAGGGATTTGGTCCCGTCGCAAGATTGAAGGAAGAATCAGCAACATCAACAACACTTACGACACTGGCATATCGGGATCTAGAAGCAGAGCCTTAAGAAGCTAAATAAGCCAGCCAAGTCAATAAGGAAGGAACGCAATCTATAATATCTCCATACTTGACATTATTGGAGGGAGCCCTTCCACATTTTTATTATGATGTTTGGTATTAGGGCGTCTTCAGAATAGGAGGTTTGTTTGTAGATGTAGAAGAATCAGTTGTTATTCCCATAGCGGAAACACCAGATTCTGAAGCAGCAATAATGGTGTCTCGGTAAGTGGAGTCGCGATGAATTCAAAGAAGAAGTGAAACACCATAATGAGGAAATCATCCAACACCAAAATAAGACCAATGAATAACAGGCAGATAAGAACCAAACGCGATCTCGTGAGTTTGGGGTGAGAATACAAAAAATTCCCCATCCAGCTGCTAGTGCACGCGATAATCATGTGATGTGTTTGGGGTGAGAATACGAAAAATTCCCCATCCAGCTGCCAGTGCACGTGATAATCATGTGATCAGAGCGGATCATAGAAAAAATCATTGAGATCTTACCTAACTTTCTATTTTCGCTACGTTGGTTAACAATAGTCACATATTTTTCATTGCGTTAGTCATATATTGGGAGACTTGCGATCCCTTAAGGATTTTGTAGCAGAGACAATAGGTGTAGATAGTCTAGCTGGTAGACAAACCTGGAGGGTGAAGAAGATGAGTATGGGGCTATTTCGTGGAGCATGGCGCGCCCAGACAGAATATTGTTGAGGGATTGAAACAAATTCCAAAGAACTTGGTAACTTTGGTCATCGACCTTTGCCAGATCTATACATCCTAAGGTAAGGGCTATGATACTTATCTGAGATTAAATCACTTCAATTTTTAGGCAGCTAAGAGGCCACACAAATTACTAAATTATCTGGACTGTTGGCAGCCTACTCATAAATTCGTTTCAGGGAGCTTGTACAAAGAGAAACTTCCCCAGCCAACATATTCACTCACTCTCTAAGTAGATCCATTTGGTCAGCCATAGTTGTTCCTATTGTAGGTGGCCTCCATCTATGGGCAGTTGCACTGAATAGATATCCATCCTGTGTTCTTTCTGGAAAGGAATCAATAATGGGTGCCACATCATCAACCCTGAGACTGACAGACTTTCTCTGTCCTATCTTAGAATCCACTAGAGAATCTGCTTGTAATCAAGAAGGGGTGCCAGATACATATGATGAAGTTGGGGGGATTTTCATTATTAATATTTGCAGTTGTCCCACCATTCTCTCGCTTCCGTAATTTGAATCAATTGAGCATGCCATGGTTTTGTTTTTTTTTCAAAGTTATTTCATTTTTTAATTTATTTGCATGTTAAGAATTTCTAATGCCCCTAATGCAAATGAAATTTTATTTATGTGGTTTGTTTGTCTTTCTTTTCTTTATTGAATTTGCAAACTAAAATTTATTCCTAATCTTAAAAAAAAAAATTAAAAAAATTAAACAAAGTAAAATAATCATTTTTTTAGCAAATGAAGATTCAAACGCAAAAATTGAAGCATTTTTAGATCATTAGTCTTCCTGAAAAAGTTAGAGACATCCTACTTTCTGATCCTCGAGATCGCACGAAGCGCGGAGGAGAGCATACTTATTGAAAACTAACCTACCTACTCTACTCTACTCTAATTGGAATTTAGAAAGCAGTTACGTGTAATCAAACTTCCAGTGTAGCCATAAGCGCAACAATAATAAGAATATGTTCACTGTGAATTTTGCGAATGACAATCGAAAATATATATAAATGTGCGAAATTAAGTGTCGAAACTATAATTTAACAAAACAAAAAGAAAAATTGAATGGATCTAACCTGGTACCTACTTGAAACCATCGTTCGATAATGCTTTTGTAGGCGTAGTTTTCACTCCTCAAATCGTGTCGCAACTCCTCGTTATCCTCCTTGATCTCCTACTTGTATAATTGTTCGTCATTAGATGTGCAGAGTTCTTTGTATGTTGTTTCGTCATTTTCCTCTGGGGGAGTAATTAAGTTTTTGGTTGCTGTCAAGATCTCCTCTTCCCAAGAAGAAGGGATCTCGACTTTTTCTAGGATCTGAGTGAGCTTATCTAGACTTATGCTCATTGAAAAATCATTTTAATGAAAATCAAACCAAATACTAGAAAAAAAATGAAAATGAAAAACTAGTACGAAACAAGTGAAAAACAAGTGTGAAATGAGTACAAAACCAAAGATGAACAAAATAAAAAAGCAAACTAGGATGAAAGCAGAAACTAATTCACAATCCAAACTAAGAAATTAAAACTATGTGTAAAAATAAAAAATGCCAAACTTGAACTCCTTGTGTTACTGAGACCCTGTTGTCACTGGGTTATCTGTTTACACGGTTAGCTCATTGAAAATCAAAAACTAAATTTGTAAAAATAAGAACCCACTTTTGCATAAAATCAATTGCACACAACTGAAAAATAAAATCTAACTCTAACCCTTTTAACACCTCCCTGGCAATAGCGCCAAAATGTCGAGTGAATTATATGATAGTAATTGTGACAGAAATTATCAATTCGGAGTCGTAATCTTATGAGATGTACGCAAAGTATATGCAGGGTAAGAGGATTTCTAATCTATGGTAATGATTGAAAAGAAACATGTTAAACTACTGTCATTGAATCTAAATCTAAGGAAGCACAAAATATGCAGAAACTATCCTAATGCTTCATAATCTTGAGACTAAAATTGAATCTACGAAATCAAATGAGACATAATCTAACTATCAAATCAAAAACTTAATCTAACTACGAAAGCATGAAATCTAGAGTTAATCTATGAAAACATGAAACTGCGTAAATTAAATCTAATGAAATCATTTTAAAAACATCTACACCAACACACGACAAAAAGGTAAACGACAAACCACTATGAGAAAGTAAAATCTTGCATTAAAACAATCCAATACATGAAAAATAATGAAAATTGCTATCTCAAAACTACAAGACTATGAATCAAATCTCAATCACTCTATTCTTCTATTCTCTATTCTAGAGAGAGGCATCCTCCCAAATGAGGAGAGAACTCGCTTCTTTATACATGAATAAAGATAACAAACTCATAATTACAGATCCACTTTTCTCTCAACATATCCCTTCAAATCCTCCACAAATATCTTAGATAATATATTCTATCCATGATATTCTCCTTGAAGTTAGCTTGAATGATTATCTCCAAATCAAAGCTTGAAGATGAAATTCGAATTTGAAGCTAGGTGGTGACTTTTTACTTTGTGAAAATCTTCAAATATGCCTGTAGTCATCACAAAACTCATCCAACTTTGAGATATAATGAAAATATGTTAATTTTCTAGTATTTAATCACAAATTCTCTTAAAAATACTTAAAATAAATAATTTGGAAAATGGAAATGTAAACCCATATGTTTTTTTATGAAAGTGATGATAATTATGGTTTTATGGAAGAATGAAATGGAAATAAAGGCGACAAATGGTATATGAAAGATGAATAAAGTGTCGTATTTTTGTGACCCAACAATCACTAAGCCTTTTTCCTTATACACCTCATGACCAGGAGTGGACCAAGGCCATATGCATTGAGGATGAATCAGAAAATCAGCAAGCAATGCAACAACCAAGCACAGTGGAGGAAGGATCTGATGCAGTACTTTTCCTTTTTACACAAAGCAATGCCATAGGGGAAAGTATTGATGAAGTTTTTTAGGATCCATTTGCATCTTGTCTGCAAGCAACAAGTGAGCCTAGGCTCACTGATTTTTTCAATGGAAAGTGTATTGCCAAATGTTTCTTTGGCATGCCTTTAAGTAGGAATTATCTCTAGTGCTTAAGGAAGCACATTTCAAAGATGCAAACAGTTGAAAAAATGATGAATGGATTCATTGGTTGTTTCATGTAACTTTAATTCTTCATTTTCCCAATAATTAGAGTAGGTGTGTGCAATAAGCTTGCTGGACAAGCATCGTTTTCATCATTTTTGTCAGTTTCAATTTTCATTTGCATTTAGTTTCAGTTGAAGGTCACAAATCAAAGAAGATTGTAGAGGTTAAAGTTTGGGAGAAACCCTAGGATAAGGCACTGAAACTACAAGAGTTATTAGAGACTCATAGGGAGGAATCTATCCCCCATGGAGCCTATGTTAGCATAAGAATTTAACCCCAGAAGAGGCTTGCCTCTCCATAAGAAACTAAATAACCTCTAAAGGTTAAACAAAGGCTTTCATCTATCAGCTCAAAGTTCTTAATTAGTCTCATCATATGGAAATGCATAGATATTATATAGCAACATGGTGTTGTGGAATTGTCTATATAGCATGGTCTTCCATTTACTACCTAAAATGTTACCAAATCTGTTAAGCAGTGTAATGATGGCACTATGAATTCCATAGGTTGTTACCAAATATGTTTTCATGTTGTATGCTACCAAAACTGTCAATGTTTAAGTGATGTAGTTGTGAATTATGATGTCGCTACCAATTGCATGCAGACACACAGGCGGGCGCTACCGAAATTTGCTACCGAAATTTTGGCAGAGACCAAATTGTGCAGAGTTATTTTTGGATGCTTCTGCCAATTTTGAGTGACTAACTTAAAACGTGGATTATGAACAATTTAGAAGGTATTTTTGAAAACTGGAGGATTTTTTTGTTGTTCATCACATACCAAATAACAAAAACCTCTCTCAATTTTTCAAAATGTGTTATGGTTTGAGAGATATTAGACATACAAGTGGCACTACCAACTATTTTATAGTGGTGCTACCAAATTTCCTATAGCGGTCACGGTTTTGATATTTGCCTCGTTGGGAGGTTGCCACCTATCAAGGAGGATTTGAATGGCTTCTCAAGGATCATTTAGATGTCAAGGGACACCTACACCTAGGATTTAGCTCCATCAAAGGCCTCATGAAATGAGGTGGAAACAATTTATTAATGATTTCCAACAAATTCCTGAAAATTAGCAGTTTATGGGATTTTTGTCTCTTTGATTGTTGCCACCTATCTCCAAGGATTAGAATCCAATGGAGGAGATGGGATTCGACCTCTTAATTTTATTTGGATGCTATTTTCTATTTAAGGAAGGAGATATCTCTTGGAGAAGAGGATTCATGAGCCAAGAGAGGCTATAAAGAGTAGGAGTAGGCAGTTTTTCTATGTGTGTTGATTTGTAAGCCTGTGGGCATTTTATGATTGTAATCATTACTTCTATTGGAGACTCACGAGAGCTGTGATTTCAGATTGTAACTCTTTTGTTTATATTTCTTCTTATTTGAATATATTGCAGATTTGAGGATCAAAGGTTGCCAATGATTTATGGATCCCTAAGCAGCAGAGGATCTACTCTATTTTTCCCATCATTCATTGTTTATATTCAAGAATTTTTTGATTCATTAAATTGAGAGGATATTTGTTTAGTAAACATTCTATCTTATGTTTTCATTCTTCATTCTTCCACCTATCAGCATATAATCTTGTTTTCTATTGAGCACCTTTAGTGCCTTTGATGAGTAGAATGTTTGTGATTCCATTGCCCATTGGTGTAGCCTATTGATATGCAGTTTGCTACCCTCTCCCTTTCTTTCTCCATCTTTCTGATCCACCTATTCAAAACCAAAATTATATTTTACATTCTGATGGGTGTTGAGCTTACACTTTAGCAGTCAAAGTGTGACTTTTAGTGCTAACACCTTTTGGATCATATAGAGAGACAAGGATTTTAAGAAAGGAAGGGAGGTTTATAAAGAATTGATATTCAACCATTAGTAGGTGTATACTTGACTTATAAATCATTCCAATAGATTCTTTAATTATGATAATATATTATAGTTATCATAACCATAATCAACTTGGAAGGATGAGAAATATATAAAAAGATTAATAGCTAGATACTTCACCAAAAATTATGGATTGTAAAGGAAAGTTGATTGGAAAGTTTCACAAATGAAGGATGTGATTTTTATTTGTTGTAAAAAAAATATAAGGAATTAATAAGGAGTAGTAGCCTATCATAGAACAAGATGGAAGATTTTGGGTTTTCCATTAGGGGATAATCATGATGAAGTGGAAAGTATAACTTAGTGCTCTTGAGGTATCCCTTGAATGAATAACATTTTAGAAAATTGTTTTTTAATCACTCACATAAGTGTTTCCAGATATTAAACATGGTAAGAATCACTATAAGGTCTAAATAAGGATAATGAATAGTGAGAAGCAAATGTTGTCAAATAATCAATTTGAGTTAAATGATTTGGGATAATTATGTAAGTCAATTTAAGGAATTTTAGAAGGTATGACGATATTAAATTAAATATATAATAAATCCATGACTGCCTGTAGGATGGTAACTAAAGAAGATAAGTAAAAAATTGTGAAAATTCCATAAGAGGAAAGAGGAAAGTACCTTAACATAAAGGTGATGTTCTCCTAGCCAATCAAATATTATTGATAGTTGACCATGGTGTTTATCTTGACTAACAACAATATGGAATTGTCAAGATTAGATTACTCAAGTATATCTCATATTACTCATTTAAGTGTATAACTAATGGATAGCATTTAAGTACTAGGGGAACTATGAAATTGTAATTAAGTCTAGGGTAAATTTATGTGACAATAATTAAGGGGTATTACTTTAACTCTTTATTTAAATTCCAATAAATATTTAATATGATCCAAGCAAAAAGATACCCTCCACACCTTCTCAATATCCATTAAATAGTTATTCTTCACATCCATCCATGAAAAAATCCTTGGAAAAAAGGCTCTAAGCTTGGATGAATTTACAATAGATTCTTCCAAAAGATGAAAATCACCATTAGAATGGATCTTCTTGTGGTTGTGGAAGAATCAAGGAAAAGAACTAAAAATTGTATAGCTACCAACTCAACTTTTTTGGAATGGGTCACCAAAAAAGATGATGTGTGGGAATCATGTTGAATTTTTACTTATAAAGCTAGAAATTATGGTTCTTTATTATTACAATCATTTATCACATTAGCTGCATAAATTAGATCATCTAAAAAGAGACAATCAAAGAAACAATGGAGACACAGATTATCCTGGGAAACACTCATGGGGAAGAAAACCCAACAAAACTTCCTCAATACAGATAGACCAGAAACAAAGAAGAAGATCCTCCTCTACTCCTTCACTAGGAAAGAGAAGCGCACCACTTAACCAAGAGATACCAAGACATAGACCAAAACTCTCCTTGATGTCACCCCCAGTTCCAGTTGGTTCTCCTCCAAGACTTGTGCACTGTAGAGCAAGTTGGTGAGTGTGTACAAATGAGGCACTAACCTCCCTTATAAATAGTGGCCTGGCCAGCCTAAAATTAGGTTTGGTCCGAATTTTCACTTTACCCTCTTAATTTACATTTAATTTTCAAGGCACAAAGGGCCGAATTTTTCTAAGGCACAATAGGGAATAATTAAATATGTTATAATAATATCATTCAACTCTCTCTTAGGTAGAATATTCTTCGACGTTACAATATTTCAACACTCCCACTTAACAAGAAGCGTATTATACTGACAGCATTAGTAACAACTGACTGAACTCAATCATCAAGAGGATGGGACATCATCATCAGCATCAAGAATAGTGTCGGTCATATCTATAGTTCATCAAACAAAATGATCATCATCAACATCAGTAGAAACTAACCATCATCATCATCTGCAACGTGGAGCTAGAGTAACATCATCATCATCATCAACAACAACAACATGAAGCTGGAACATCAACATCATAAACAACATGAAGTTGGAACATCAACATCAACAACACGAAGCTGGAACAACAAAATCAATAGCATGAAGTTGGAACAACAACATCAATAGCACGAAGTTGGGACATAAATGAAAACATAATGAGGTAGGAGTATCATCAACAACAACAATTGTGGGCAATCCGACAAACAGTCCATCCATACCTTATAGTATTTGTGCAGGGATAATAAAATCCATTAGGATATAAATCCTAATTTATCTTCCACACTACTGACCACAAAAATTATATATATACATAGGCACGCCATGGATATTTGGTGCATGGTTGATGCACTCATTGATGGTACAGTTTGAGGTATAGGTTGGTGCATGGTTTATGAATTTGTTTATGGTACAGGTTTATTACATGGTGTTTGGTACAGGTTGTTACAGGTTGTTTGGTGCAGGTTGATTGGTACATGTTTATAGCAGTATATTTTACTGTGATAGTGTGACAATGGTTCCATCATTCTACTTATATTTCAGGGTGGTTGAACGGGGAAAGGACAGGTGGTTGTAGCCACCTTCTGGTTGTAGCCTCCTTCTGGTTGTAGCCATAGAATTAGGGAGTTGGAGCTTCCCTTAGGTTGTAGCCTGAAAATAGGGGGTTGGAGCCTCCTTCCATTTGCAGCAGGAAAACAAAGGAAGTTGGTGCTTCCAATGAATGTAATTCTTAAAGACATATAAGAAAAAACATTTTGTGGTTTTCTCTCTCTTTGGGTTTCCACGTAAAAACATTGATGTACTATGTATGTGTATGATTGCTCATTTTTTCATTGTTTATTTACTCTGCAACTATTGGATGATAATTCTACAATGATATAACACTTTTATTTTATGGTTAAAAAGGATTAAATTTCTCTATTATTGATTCAACCCCCCTCTCAGTAATCCAACAATTGGTATCAGTGCAAGTTCCTTCATAAATCAATTTAACCACTGAAAGATAGATCATGGAGAGAAACAACATGTATAAAAACAAAATACCACAGTTTGATGGACAAAAGTATGCATTCTGGAATAGAAGGATGAAAACATATATACAGGCACATGGATTTGAAATTTGGCAATCAGTAGTAGATGGATACAAAGAACCAAAAGTTCCGCCAACAAGTGAAAAAATAATGAAACTCAGTCAAAATAATTTGAAAGCCACAAATTCATTTCTGAATGGTCTTGGTGAATCAATATATACCAAAGTTGTACATTGTAAATCCACTAAAGAGATTTGGGACAAACTTAAAAATATTTATGAAGGAGATTCAAAAGTCAAAGAAACAAAGCTTCAAATTTACAGAGGTCAATTCGAACAACTAAAGATGAAGGAAGATGAGAATATGGCAACTTACTTATTACGAGGTAATGAAACAATGAATGCAATCATAGGATTGGGGAAGTAAATTGAAGAATATGTAATTGTTCAAAAGGTACTAAGATCTCTTCCTATGAGATTTGATCCTAAGATATCATCACTAGAAGAAAGAGCATATCTAGACTCAATAAGCATGGACGAACTACATGTAATATTCACAACATATGAAATGAGAGTTGAACAGGAAAATCCATATATAAAAGAAGAAACTTTCAAAGCATCCAAAAGGTCAAAGGAAAAGGGAAAAAAAAGGAACATAGCAACATCAGTGACTTCTCAGAAGATGATAAAGAATAAGTGGCCAACTTTTTCAGAAGATTGAACAAGGGAACCAACGACAGATATAAAGGTAAGTTTCCATTGATTTGTTTTGATTGTGATGGTATTGGTGATTTTTCGAAGAAATGTCCTCATAAGAAAAATAAGAGGAATTATGAATATTACTCAAATAGAAAACAAGCATATAAAGGAAAAATAACCAAAAAGAAAGCTTTCAAGAAAAGCTTATGCACCAAAGAAGACATCTCCTCATCAGATGAAGATGAAGTCAATGATAGTGATACAAGAAGAGTTATATTCATGGAAATAGAAGAGTCTGATAAATAAGACACCGAAGAAGAATATGAAGAGGTATAAGTTGACTACCGAGAAGAATTGTTGAGTGCCATATAAATTATAAGAAGAAAAATGAAGAAAAACAAGAAGCTACAAGCATAACTAGACAAGAAAGAAGACACTCAGGAACTAGAACAAATGATCATGAAATTAAAGGTTCAAATAGAAGAAGATAAAATAATTGAAGAAGCACTCAAAGAATAGTTAGAAGAAAGAGACAAGATCATTGGAAATTTGGAAGCAAAGATTTTCACATTGAGAAAGGATCTTCAAAAGAAAAATATGCAGAGCAACACAAAAGTTCTGGATGACATTATCAATAGTCAAAAGCTTTATCATGACAAGTCCAGACTTGGATACAAT
Source organism: Picea engelmannii (assembly GCA_009831015.1). NCBI lineage: Eukaryota > Viridiplantae > Streptophyta > Pinopsida > Pinales > Pinaceae > Picea > Picea engelmannii. The sequence continues at coordinate 69,360 of ML810548.1, read as the reverse complement.
TAGACAGAAAAAGGATCAAGCTCAAAATAAAAAGAACAAGAAACATATCCAAAAATCTATTCATAAACAATCAAAGGGGATAGGAAGATCTAAAAGGAAGATTACAGAGACACTCCTCCACTGAGAATATTTAGACTTTAGAATCAATGACCGAAAAAAACAAATAGGCCTCAGGAAGAAGAAGGATTCATAAGAGTAAATCCTTTCAGAAGATATTCAACTCCCAGATATCAAACTGTATTTTTTGGTTTATGTTATGCATGCAATAATTTTGGACATAAATTTGTAAACTGCAGAGCTAATAGCAGGAACATAAACAACTTTGGAAGTCATACAAAAAATGGCTATCCAAGAAGGCCTTGTGAAACACAAAGAAGAAGACACAACAGGTTTGAATCATTGAGCACTCAAGTGGAATGCTACAAGTGCAACAACTTTGGACACATGACCAAATATTGTAGAATGACAGTCTCTACTAGAGAAACACAACAGAGCAACAATAGTCAGAGACAAAAACCTTAGAAGAGAACATGGATAAGAAATCATAATAAATATAGCAATGAAGAATGCACACTCACTCTACAATCTAAGAACCTTAGGAAGGAGTGGTTCGGTCCCATATGGGTGTTTTGATGTTTGTTTAATGAGTCCAAGGAAAGAAAACTCAGGGGTTTTTCATGTTTAGAGAGTCTGAAAAACACTTAAAGAGAACTCTCTCAGTTCATTTTTCGTAAGTTAGTCTGAAGAGACCGAAAAAGAGACAAAATACCGCTCAACAGACGTTTTCTTTAAATAATTTAATGAGCGTGAAAATAACAAGATCACTCAGCAATATTTTCATATTTAGAGAGTCTGAAAAGAGCTTAAAGGGAACTCTAGGAGGTTCCTTTTTCGTATAACCTTTATGAGTCTGAAAAAGTGATAAAAGTATACTCAGTTACATTCTCATTGATTTAAGAGCACGAGAAAGAACAAATACCAAGCTCGGTAACTTATTCTCATGTATTTACTAGCATGAGAAAGAACAAAGACTAAGCTCGAGATTGTTTTCATTTTTACGCAAGATTTAAAACAAAACAAAACTATGCTTGGGATAGATTCTATTTTTACACAAGTTTAAATCTAGCCAAAACTATGCTTGGACCTGGTTTCATTTTTACACAAGCTTGAACCAGAAGAAACTATGCTTGAGGTAGGTGGTTTCATTTTTACACAAGCTTGAACCATAGAAAACTATGCTTGTGACTTCCCAACACATTGTTACAAGAGAAAAACTCTCTATGGCCAAGGGTAAACCACAACAGACAGGTATGACTGCAGAAATCAACTCAATTCAATAATATTCTATACAAACTAATGTGTAAGATAAGAAAGAGGCCTACCTTGATCCAACGTTTGATGGTGTTCCACCGTTGAGCACTTCGAACCAAAGTTTTATACATGTAATAAGTTCTTAACAAATGAGCAGAGAAATTATATAGTGATGATATAAAGGGGTTATCACATTAGATAGCATAATCCATCAATAAACATTACAAACATGCCCATGGATAATAATCATACATTTGCAATATACCAATAGGACGGGAAAGGAGTATTTCTATTAATAATTGATCAGTAGAAATGACAACATTACAGACTTTTGTATCGGCATGGTTCAAAACCAAGAAACCAAGTTCCTTCCAACTAGGCCTCCACCACTTCAATCCTCCACCAAAGGAAATCTCACAAGAGAGAGTCAATAAGGCTCTCTCAACAATAGGGAAATAGCTTGGGGGATGAACATTGTGTTCATACTTGAGGGACAAAGGCATGCAGACTCAATATGAAGTAATTTCTCCAGAGTAACTTTGCTCTCAAAGTTGAATGCTTTCTCCTCTTTTCCATAGCTCGAAATTGTATTTTTATAGCCTTCAGAATGCAACTGAAGGGCCGAGTCGGAATTTTTCCAATATGTGGAAGGCCAAGGATCAGAGATATTCTATCATGACATGGAAACCCGACCTCATTTTGTATTTTCTAGCAAAAATCCCAATGTACACGGTTTATAGTGGAGCATCCAGTGTATACGCATATTGAATAACTGATAGGGAGTGTATATGTGGAAAAATGTATATTTTTGGCTCTGGCTTCATCAAAAAGGGATGAGAAGTCTGCATAGGGAAATAGAAAAAGTCCCTCTATGCGATATATCAATGGTGAGGAAAATCTCGTTATAACATATGCCCCCTAATGTGTGAGATCAGAGGAGTAGTTGTGATGGCCGAAATACATTATAAATAACCCAGAAGTGGGGTGGTAGAGAACCAGTTGGATGAACTCAATTTCTTATTACATTATGTATTGACTTTGCATACATGGTTGCCAAGAATACAATGAAAATCCATGTGGAAAATATACCAAACAAGTGTTCATGGCCATGAATAGGCAAATATGAATGTGGTTGCATGCCAAAAGTTGTCATAGTCACGAACAAGGCCCAGTGAAACCAGTCTCAAAATCAATATTAAGATATCTGTATACCATGAAGTACAATCTGATATCCCATGATCACTAAATTCAAACAGGTGCTTGTCCAATGAAAGAGAAGCAACAACTCAGGAAAATTGTGGCCACATAGTGATGTCTTCAAGTCTTCTACACAACCTACCAAGGTGCAAGTCTACATCATGTGAAAAAGGGAGTTAAGGTCGAACATGATGAGACATCATTTGATTATCGGTCATTGAGGTATACCATTAACAAACGCGAGACAGACTACCAATAATGAAAGTAGGTATCAAGGCACCGAGTAAATTTCTACAAGTGCAAATAAAGGAGTTGGTGTCGAACACTTGAGAAATCCATTTATCAGGAGACATTGATGTATTCCCATCTGTCAATGGCAAGAGAGATTTCCACTAATGAATGCAAGCCTCAAGGCACTCACAAAACTCTAGGTCCCATATCTACAATAAATGAGCTAAAGTCGATGGAAAGAGACTCATTGAAAGGAGAGCATTAAGGCATCTATCATTGGTTAGCATGAGGAACAAAGAAGGATCTTCATGATATGGTGGAGATTGGACAAAGAACATATTCACGAAACAATGACCCTATGCATCTTTTGTGTGTACTAAGTGCAAGCAGTATACAAAAAAGACCCTCTGAATAACAGCCAATGATGAAAATTGTTGACAAAGGAAAGGAAACCACCAATAAGGCTAATGGAAACCAAGACACTAAACGACTCCCAAATTGTGAATAGATGTCTTTTCGTTGAACATAAGGGAAATCACCCAGTCAACAACCAATGATGAAGTGTCGATTGTTGGGTTCATGGTGACCTACCAATGATGAAAGTAGGGCCAGGGTGTATAATACAACCATAGTATCGTGTGATTTTGAGACAAACTGAGGGTATGGCCGACATGCAAAGTCAAGATTTCTAAGGAGTGGTCAACATAGGTTGATAGACTTCCTTTGAACAAGAGCATGAGACATGGTGGACTCCGGCAGCATAGACTCAATGATGTGACTATTATATGCAGGAGGCATCGATAATGTTTTCTATAGGGACTAGAAGAGTAACCAGTCGGTAGAGAAAACTTTGTAACTAGATCAGCTTCCTAAGTCCATGCTAAACCCAAAATTATGATGATGCAAGGACTCAATAACTTTGTTCTCTATTCAAAGGCAACACGGTTGTTGCCAATTACAATATAGTACTCCTTTCCTGCTCGTCGTTTTTTGTTTTTTCATAAAACATTATTGCTATGATACAGAGGAGGGAACGAGTGTCGCAAGTAAGAAAAACTAGTTCCAGCAGTGGAACATACCTATGCTCAATGCAGGGGAATGCTTGTGGGAGATGGACACTCGAGGTGATGTTCCCTCCAGGGTATAGGGTGTCAAATTGTGAAGGATATAAACAAGGATATGCTTGGTTGAGGATGCAAAAACTACTTAGGCAATGGTTTATAACGCAAAGAAAGAACTGGCTAAAGGCTCAATACTACAAGCGAGGGCATGAGATGCAATCACAACGTAACGCCAAAAAATGTCCATTTTTATGTCTTTTAGTCTACTTGGTGTAAAAAAGGGGTAAACTTGTGCCAAATAAACGTCTTTTCAAATCCAATTTACGAGTGTGAAAAAGACAATTTCACTCGGCAATCTTTTCTATTTTTTATAACAAGTTAGAAAAGAGCTTAACTAAGACTCATGACCTTTCAAATCCAATTTTAACGAGTGTGAAAGGGAAAAATCACTCGGAAATCTTTTTGGTTTTTAGACGAGTCAGAAAAATCTTAACTAAGACTCGTTTTTGGGAGTTCGCGGGTAATAAGGCCGCATGTGTAAGATAGCAATGGTGAGGAAAATCTCGTTGTAACACACATAACACGGGGATGGTTCGTATTTATCCCCCAGCTTAAGTATCCAACGACTTAACTTCAGCATGAAAGTCAGAGGTTTTAAGAAAATGCCCCCCAAGCTTTGTTTCATCCAACTACAAAGGAGAATGAAATGAAGCTTCAAATACTAGACGAAGGACTTGACTCAAATAGAGAGGAGGAGAAATCTGGTTCATTTTTTAATGAGCTTGACACAGAAACAGGAATTATGCTTGTAACCTTTGTTTCATTTTTTAACGAGGTTTCCACAGAGACGCAAAAATTATCCTCATAACCTTTGTTTCATTTTTTAACGAGGTTGCTACATAGACACAAAAACTATCCTCGGGGATGGTTTCATTGTTTAACAAGCTTGGAATCAGAGAACCATGCTCAAAGACTCTATTCTTGATCACTTCTTCCAAGAGGACAATGCTCTGGAAGGGCACCATGTCAAGGGGAAAAACTCGGTCATGGCCTCCAAGAAATCTACATTTGATGGAAGAAACACACTCTGGAAGGAACACATGTCGAGGGTCATGATAGGGGTAAGGAGGTCATGCTCCAATAGCCCTACCGAAGAGATCACCATGTCAACTACTAGATCCAAGTCATAAGATATTGAGTGTAGAGCGAGAGGCTCATCTTCATCAGCATTTGAAGGCATGGGAGACAATGCCACATAATTGACCTATGGCAGGGGCAATATTGTATGCATATAAGAACCATTTAGGGTGGTAGTCTAGTCAGGACCAATGAATGAAAGTTGATCAATAGTCACAATTGTTCCATCATGAGGGAAGGATATCACATGAAAAAGAGTGGACACAATAGTTTTAATGGCATAGACATAATCTCCCCCAAGGAGTAAAGAAAAATCCAAGGGGTCTTGGACTACCATGACATCAATAAAGACAGTCTTCCCTCCCAAAATTACAAGAAACTGAGGAAGGGTCCCTAAAGGTTGACTGGTTCTTCTGTTGAAAGCTAAGAGATTATGCATAACTGGCACAAGCTGAGGACAACCCAAAGTTTTCCAAGAAAGAGAGGATAAAATACTAATGGACACACCTTCATCTATCAACGTCTAAGGAACGTCCCGACCACAAAACTAAACTGTAATCTGGAAAGGAATGTGAGAGGGAAGACGAGGTCCAATTAGCACACCCCAATTGAAAAGGATGGACTCATTACTTGGAGGGGGTTCCACGAGAAAAGGAGGAATTCCCCTCGGCACGATAACTTTTGTATCAAGAAGAAAAACATGAGTAGTATCGAGTTTAATCTCTAGAGGGAGAGTATGATCGATCGATAACAAAATCAAATCGACCACTTGGGTTTCATTCTCCAAGGGGAGAATAGGATCGACGGGTGGAAATGGATCAACCGCTTCGGTTTAATTAGCGTTCATTTTACAGTTGTTCTTTACTCAAAGGGTGCACAAAAGTGAAACTAATGAGATGAGGACTCAATTCCCAAAAAGATGCATGAAAGATGATAAACAATCATTTCTTTTAAATGAATGCCTATTTAAGGGAAAGAGAAAGAGTCGTTTTCACTTTCAAACACTAATATGAAATGTCCTTAATCAATTGGTTCTCAATCGAATCCAATGCAATGCTAAAACATTTTCAAAAATGCCTTCTAATATGAAAACCAATCACTAAAATGTATCTTTGTCATTTGTATGCGAATGATGATTAATTCAATGCAAAAAACTTCTCCTGCCAACTACCCTTTCAGATCAAGGAGATTCGGACAAGTACGATCAAATTTCGCACACATGACACACACCCTCTTGCTATGATTGAAACAAGAAGCAAACAGAAAACAAAATATAACAAAGAAAAATCAATCAATTCACAAAAAAAGGAGATGTTTAAGAACAATGACCTCAAAGAACCAAATAAGATGATTCACAGATTGTTGGTGCCCTTCACTAGAGTTCCCGCTCAGTCGGATAAGAGAGAAGAAAGCAACGGATTGATTCCAAGTTCTCAACAGCAGAAAAACTCAAAAGAAGGAAGAAAGACACAAAATATGAACAGAAAAGTGCTCATTCCTTAGAAGGAAGGATGTCAAAGGTCAATGGGAAGAAGCATTGAATCACAAAGAACCTCAGCAAGTGAAAACACAGGGTCTGGACCTCAGAAAATGCAATTTTGGAAGGTATTTTTGCAAAGGAGAGGCTGGCGCTCTAGTGTAAGGGACACTAGAGAATTATAAAGCTTTGTCTAAGACTTCTAGGGAGTGTTGGCACTGGGCTAACATAGGCACAGGGGCGCCAGGATTCAAAAACTTAGAAAATTGTCCAAAAACCCAAAATTTCAGTCAAATTTTTGTCAATCAAGATGCATGTGATGGACTAAGGATTCAATCAGTAGGTGCAATCATACATACGGGGTGAAAAAGGCCTAAAATAACAAAGGGTAAGACAATTTCTATGAGGAAAACCAAAAAGAAAAAGTTTTGATTCATTCCCCAGTGGAGTCGCCAATTTCTGTTGAAGGAAAATCTCCCTGCGAATAGGTAGATCTCCTCTTGAGAGCTAAACTCTTAACTCTTAAGACAGAAGATGCTTATCATGGTCACTAACTTCCTTTTAGATCTAGATAAACCAATGTGTGAGGAGGAAGGAGAAAATAAGTACCTTTTATCGGTGTTTGTCCCTGCACGGTCCGAGTTGAGCTCCAATATTTTGCTCCTCGAGAAGCCTTGTAGACAAACAAAAGTACAACCACTTCCTAGTCTAATGAGATTAGTTTGAAAATAGATCTATCTACTTACAGACAAGTTCATGTGAGATCAAGCACAAACTAGAAAGAAACATGCCAAGCATGTCATATTAATGAGAACAACAACGAAGGAAACTTACAGCCGTAGATGTGAGTGCAGCAGCTTCATCAAGTCCTCCTTGTCTAACCCTTGCTTCAAAAGACCCACGATCAGAATGAAAATAAATTCACTGATTATTCTCCTCCACTTCACTGTTTTTTTCCTATGAGATCATAGGTTTCATGCTTCTAATCCTTCTTCATTTTCACCATGAGAGTGCCTGCTTATATAGATTTAGAGGGGCCCAACCACTTGAGATATATTTAGGGTAAGTTGAGGATTTTCCTCCTTCAGTTAGGGATCTTCCCTAAGATCATGGCTTGACTGAGGATTCAAATCCAACTACCTTCAAAGATTGAAGGGATCTTCCCCTCATTCTTCTCAACAAACCAACTACTACCCAGAATAGGTAGCACTCCTTCAAATGGGTAGTCAGAGCATTATAGCGCTCCCTAGTAAGGTATAGGGGGGTGCCAACACTCCTAACAGTAGCAACGCTCCTCCAAAAGGGTTGATACAGTGTTATAATTCTCCCAGATAGACTATAGGGGGGTTCCAGCACTCTTGAGAGAGGTATAGGGGAGCGCTCTCCTCTAAAAACTCAATTTTAGTGGTTCTTTCAAATGGCAAGAGGTTTATAAACCCAGTTAACCATTACTCTTCTTCCAAATCAATTGTTTGAGGCGTTTCAAATGTATTTCTAATGTCGTTATAGGTAGGACATAGGCATTATGGCAGTATGCTTTCCTGCCACTTGTGAGAAAAATGCGACACTTGTGACACTTGTAATGACGACACTTGCGACACTATCAAAGTGAGTATTTTTTATGTGTAACAGATTGTCCCCCAAAGTATGAATTTAGAAGACGAGAACTGATAGATGAAATGCTTTGTATACTTGCAAGAAATGGTATAGACGCATAGAACCTAACAGAAGCTGCACACAAACATACAATAAATATTATGACATGTTTCAAACCCAAGGTAGGCATACCTATGCTTGGGTGATCAAGACTTGCAAGATATGGCCGCCATAAAATACATTGCGGATCCATAATTGTATTGATAAATGGTATAGCCACTGAGGATACAGTGTGGATCTATATTCCTATGACTTGAAATAATCGTAGCCACGAAGAATACATAGTGGATCTATGAGATGATAATACATAGCCACGACCAATACAAAGTGGATCTATGTGACAGTATATGTGCCATTGTTCAATAGAAACTCCTTCGCAACCTGGGCAAAGTACATATAAAAGTGATGAATCAAAACAGGGTCTTCTTACCGATCCCGATGTAGTATGAATCTAACCATGTGAATAGATGTATTGATGTCGAACATGGTAGAAACCACTCGATTACCGGTCAATGATGTAAATTGCTAACAAGCGTGAGGGAAATCATCATTAATGTCAATGATTCCCAAGGTACTTCTAGTACATTCCAACAAATGTGAATGGATGAGCTAAAGTCGAACATCCGTGGAATCATCTGATCAGAGGTCAATGATGTAAACCCACTGTCAAATGTGAGGAGGCCTGCCATTGAGGCATGCAGGTCCCAAATTACTAATTGTTTTCTAAGTCTAGTCCCTGGATAATGTGTTGAAGTCGACAGGAATAGACTCGTCGAAGGAGGGCCTTGATGTATCCCCCATCAATGACATGAAACGGACACAAAGATGTAATTGGTAGATCAAATGAACATGGACTGACACAGGTATTGAGACAAGATATTTGTGATGGTTGACTCTCGAGGCAGATACTTCCCTTGAATACTGAGGCACAACAGCAGAAACATGACATGGACCAAAACACGATGATGCAATGGATGCTGTGACTTTCGTCGGGTGACCCAAAGGAGTAAGAAAAACTCAAAGGATTGGTTTAGTGCAGAGGTTCAGTGGATTAAGATGTGCATAAAGACAAAGTGTCGTGTTCAAGGGTGACTCTAAGAGTTACTTGGTAATGTTCTCAAAAACTGCTTGGCTTACTTCTTTCAATTTTTTCCCCCATCCAAATAGATGAGTACATCTTTTTAATTTAATGAGCTCGAGGAGGGTAACACATGCTCAATATGACTCACCTTTGGTAAGTCCCTCTACCTTTTTAATGAACTAGAAGAAGTAAGAGTTTGGTCCTGTATGAGCCTGTCGATGTTTGTTTAACGAGTCCAAAGACAAAAAACTCGAAGGTTTTTCATGATTATAGAGTCTGGAAAAACACTTAAAAGAGAAATCTCTCAGTTCCTTTTTCGTAAACTAGTTTGATGAGAACGAAAAAGAGATAAACTATCGCTCAAATTTTTTTTTATTCAAATACTTTAACGAGCGTGAAGAGAACAAGTTCACGCGGCAATATTTTCATGTTTAGAGAGTCTGAAAAGAACTTAAAGATGACTCCAATGTTGTCCTTTTTCGTAATGTTAGTCTCGTGAGGCCAAAAAATAGATAAATTATCACTCGAAAGACGCCCTTTCAAACCTTTTAATGAGTGGGAAAGGAAGAAAGATCACTCAAAAATCTTTTCATGTTTAGAGAGTCTGAAAAGAGCTTAAAGGAGACTCCAGGGGGTTCCTTTTTCATGTATCCATACAGGCCCGAAAAAGAGATAAAAGTTTACCCAGATGCATTCTCATGTATTTACGAGCACAAGAAAGAACAAAGACTAAGCTCGGTATGCCCCCAACTTGAAAAGCTAGTGGCTTAACTCCAGAATGATCATCAAAGGCTGGAGACATGCCCTCCAAGCTTCAATTCATTCACCGACTTTGAGGTTGTCACCAATTTCTCTAGTAGATGAGAGAAAGGAGAAGGGTGGATGAAAAGAAGGTTCAAGAGATGTGACTGTTTCATTTTTTAATGATCTTGACACTAGAAAAGAACTATTCTCAGAGCCTATGTTTCATTTTTTAATGATCTTTCCACAGAGAAGAGAAACTATGCTCATGGCCTCTATTTCATTTTTTAACGAGCTTGCTACAGAGAAGAGAAACTATGATCATGACTGCTTCTTGATCATGGCTTCCAAGAGGATAATTCTCTCGAAGGATACCATGTCAAGGGACAAAACTCGGTCATGGCTTCTAGGAGATCTTCACTGGATGGAAGATAATCAATCGGGAAGGAACACATGTTGAGGGTCGTAGTAGGAGTAAGGAGATCAGGCTAAAATAACCCTACCGAAGAAATCACCATGTCCACTACCGGATCCAAATCATCTAAAGTTGAAAGCATGGGAGACGATAGAAAATCGACATCAGGAGGGGAGACAAACTGTATATATTCCTGAATTTCTTCACGAGGGGGAAGAAAAGAGGATCGGTGACGGTTATTATCCCAAGGTAACTTATCAATGTGAAGCATCTCCAGGATAGATTCATCCGAAGGAAAAGTTGGGGAAATGTAGTCGATCGCAGACGACAAGGAACTCAACCATGATTGCATCGAGGAAATGTTAGGCGCCAATAGATGTTGGTCATATGACGAGGGAGAAGCGGATTGGATAGAAATGTATGACGTTTCGACTAGACTAAGTGGTATGGTGTCACCTAGTGCATCGAATTCCAATGGACAAGGTAAAATTCCAGAGTTAGATGATTCCAAAGATTGATAAGCCACGGTCAAAATCATATCGACAGTGGCAATATGACGTGTAGTCGGTGGAAGTGGTGTAGGGAAGGTACCCATGAGGCTAGAATATTTTTGTAAGCCAACACAAACGCTTTCATACATGATCTTGTGGTCTCCCAAGAAAGGAATATTGTTGGTAGCGGGAGCACGAGCATCGGTCGTGCAAAAATCCAACTGATCAACAGTGACAATTTTGCCCTGATGAGGAAATTGGACACATCGAAAAACTAACGAGGCGATGGCAGTCATAGCATAAAACCAACTTATTCCAAGTAACAAGTTGTAATCAAGGGGAGCATTGACCACCTCGACATCAACAGTAACAGTTTTGCCACCCAATTGGATGGGCAGGGACTGTAAAAACCCATGGGGATGAAAACCTCGCTTGTTGAAGGTGCGTAACATAGTTGGGGATTTGTTGAGTGCTGGTGATTTTAAACCTTTCCAACATGCCAAAGACATGACACAAGTCAAGGCTCCCTCATCCAGAATAGTTCGATGGATTTGTTGGTTGTGAACAACAACATCAACTTGGAAAGCAAGTTGGTGGGAGATTCAAGACGCATAATTATCCAAGTTAAACATGATATGGTTGGACGACTTAGGATCAATAGCACCAAGAGTGACCAAGAGAGTTCTACGTTGATTAGGGCAGTGTTGTAGAACTTCTAACGCAGACATAGCACATGGTGCTTGAGCCAAATCTTCAACAATGTTGTAGTTCTGGGTGGCACATGAACTAGGATTAAAGGTAGCTTTGTGAGCAGTTATCTTAGGATGGCGTAAGATAGAGTTGAATGTGGGTTTCTCAATCTGGAGTGGTCCAGACGGAGGATTAACCGATGGAAGACTAACGGAGGATGATGATGGATCCGGTAAAGTACCGGTACCGTTAGTGTCTTTTCCTTTGTCAGGGTTACCTAGTGTGGCATATGTCTTAGAGAGAGTGGTCAAATTGATCCCATTAAACATATAAATATGTGCACTCGACGAGGCCTCATCATGAGGATTGCTAGAACTGTCCGCAGGAGAGGGGGTTTGAGCAACCATGGATTGTTATTGTGGAAAAGGTTGAGTAAGCACAGTGGGTTGTGACTTTCCTTGGAAAATTTTGGCCACTTCATTGCGAAGTGGATAGTCTTGAGTGTAGTGATCGTCACCACAAATGATACATGGGAATTTCAGTTTTCGTTGTGGTTTCTTTTCAGTAGCAGGTGTTTGAGTTTGATTTTTTGGTTGTTCATTACTATTTTTTGATTTGTTCTTTGTCTTCTTACCTTCGGATTGTTGTGAAGGGGCATATTGAACTGCATTCACCTCAGAGATGTGAGTTTGGGGGGAGGTAGAGGAGAGTGTGAGCGATTGGGAAATAGATTGAGTTTTGATGGAACCGATAACACCATCCACATGAGATGAGGAAGATGGTTTGGATGGATCGGTATTAGCTTGAGCAGCATTCGGAAGAAAATCATACAAAGTACCAGATTGGGAATAAACCAAATCTAAATACTAATCCCGAGTGATGGTTTGTTCCTCTGTGACCACACCACCCATAGCGACATCGCGAGCGATCGAGGGTAACAGTGATTTAGTAAACCATTCCACCAATAGTATGTCAGGAATGACTACCTTGATCATCCTTCATCGTCGCCTCCACTCATGAATATGGTCAGAGATATGCACGGAGTTAGTTTGACGAAGGGAGGTTAAGAGTTTAGTACCCATCTCATAGCGGATAGGCAATTGAAAGTGCGTGAGGAAAGACATGGCAAGGGAATTGAAATCATGAAAAGAAGCGCGTGGTAGTTCAATATACCACTTTGCTGCCAAACTGGTAAGTGTTCGCTGGAAAAGATGCAAACATACAGAATCATCCATGAGGGAGTTTGATGAACACCATGTTGGAAATGTTTAACAGGTAGCATATGCTTTTCATTGATGGCAAGTACAACAATGAAGATGGCATGGGTGCAGGAAGAATGTACAAAGGATTGTTGGCATGTTTTACAGGCAGCATAGACCTGTCATTGATGGAAAGTACAGTAGTGTTGATGGATTAAGTACAATAGTAAAGATGGAAGGTTCAGAGAGGTGAATGATCGAAAGCAGACGTTGGAATCCTTTTAGGATTCGAGGAGAATAAGCTCAGGAGGAATAGCGTTCTTATACGCGCAGGAAGCTTAGGAAAGAGACCGAGAGCCGTCGGATCTCATTCGGAAATCCCGACAGTTGTTGGATCGGGAGAAGCTGCGTAGATGTTAAGCGCAGGAGCTAGCATGCAGAAGAAGTGATCTGAGCCATTAGATTGGAAGTAGATACCCGTCAGCCATAGGATCTGCAAAAAGTGCACAGAGTTTAAGCCCTAGTGTGCAGAGGAGAAATCTCGGACAAAGTCATCGGAATATTGGAAAGAGAATCCTAGCCGTCATATTGGACAGGAGCTGCACAAGGTTTATCATCGGGAAAAGCCAAGGTGAAATTACGATGGGATCTGGACCGTCCATTCATATGGACGCGTGGCAGCTAGGAGGCTTCATCAGAGATTCAGGGATCGGGACTTTGAAATGTCCAGTTCACTCGACAACGAAAACCCTGAAATCGCGATATGCGATTTCACGATTTGATTGCAGCCGTTAAATCAAGCAAATATAGGGACCATCCACTTGTAGACAGGAGGCTTCATCGGAGTTTTGGGGATCGGGGTTTCAATATGAAAAGAATACAATGCAATGAAAATCCCGATTTCGCGATATGCGAAATCCCGACTGAATCTGCACCGTCAGATCAACATGAGATATAGACCGTTGATCCAACTCACGATGGTAGACCACGTCACCCAGGGACACGTGGCACAACAAGGGAATGACAAGTGTCAGGCAGATTTAACACTTCAGGCACATGCAAGTCATGAATCAGAGTGACACATGGCAGGATCTAACACGTGTCAAACCACGTGTGACGTCAGCAAAGGCATCGGCGATCGGGACTTTGTAATGCCAAAATCTCTTGACATCAAGAACTCCAAAATCGCGAAATGCAATTTCGCGATTAAATCGTAGTCGTTGAATCCAGAATGAATCTGAACCATAGATCCTAGCCCTGGTCGGAGTTTTAGGGATCGGGTTTTGGTATTGACAAGAACATTGAACATTAGACATCGCGAAATCGCGATACGCGATTTCCTGATAAGGCATATAGCCTGTGGGCCACCCAGGAGTCAGTGGAGGACAGGTGTAAGGAGTACAGAGGAAGTCAGGGATCGGCATATCGCGGGTCCAAAGGACGTATGCACATTATCATTATAAACCCCGAAATCCTGACGAAAGGTCATGGGTAACGGTCACGTGGACCAGGGATCAGACAGGAGGGCTGAAGTGCATCACGAATCGGGAAATCGTGAATCCCATGGACATAAAAATTATGTCATCGTAAGTGTCGAAACCCCGATGGATTGATAAGACCAAGGTCACACGTAGACAGGTCATATGGACCATGTTCTAGCCAGGAGGGCTAGCGCACATTTTCGAGAGGTATGGTGGTGGTCATGTGATAGCTGGTCACATGGACCATTGTGTAGCCAGAAGGGCCTAAAGCTCGGGAAAGGAGCACATCGGGAATCGGAGAATTGGGGGTTCTAAGTACATGTGCATCTCGACACTGTGAATGCCGAAATCGCAATGAGTGAAATCCCGATGGGATCTGAACCGTTGGATCAAGTATTGATCGGAGGGTTGTTGTTCTTCCTCATACATTAACGCTTCAGTTATGAATCCGTTAAGCGATATGGACTGATAATGACAAATCGGTTAGCGTTTCAGTTGCTAAGACATGTGTTCTTGTTTCGGCTGAGGAAAGGCGAAGTGGAACCATCGGTGAGGTGTGTGTAAAAGAAAATGAGACAGACTGTGCATGATTGGTGATTCTGGAAGAAAAAGCTAGTAATTGAAAGGGAAAGGATGAGCTCGACTATTACATAGAAGACGAAGAGTCTCAACTTCCAGATAGGCTGAGGAATCTCAGCATAACACCCAGTGATGTTGAACTCCTGGAAAAAGGGCCAGAGAAGCTGAAGAGTTACAATGAGTATCAGGCAGAGCACTCGAGAGGTGGAGGATATGGGCACGGTGTGAGCATGCAGAGGTGGGCACATATTGCATTCACGAGGTTCACAGAAACTATAAGTACACAGTGCAGAGAAGAGATGATGTTGTTGTTGCCATTGCAGTTGGAGTTGTTGTGGTCGTTGTGTAGAAAGATTGAAGTGTGAGCAAGGAGGCAGTGCACAGGAGTAGAAATACACAGCAGAGGAAGGTTTCATGGAAGGGACATGGTGCAGAGAGTAAAAATGGAGAAGAACAGAAAGTGCAAGGTGGGTGCAGAAGACACTGATGCAGACAGGGTAGAGCAGAGTAACAGAACAGCGACAAGGCTGGTAAGCCATTGAATAACTTTATTGCGCTATAATGAGTTTAAGTTTCAAAGATTAATATTTTAGGGAGGTAGGGAGGTTCTTGGGAGGACTGTTGTCCTCAGAGGTTCAAGTGGGTGCTTGAACACAGGGAGTTGTAGCTTCCATCTGGTTGCAGCCAGAGAAACTAGGGTGGTAGGGTGGTGCAAGGGAGAACTCTTGTTCTCTGTTTTACAGGTTGGTGCCTGTATGATTGGAAGTTGGTGATTCCATGCAGTTGGTGCTTCCTTCTAGTTGGTGCTAGAGAAACCAGGGAGTTGGTGCTTCCTTCTAGTGGGTGCTAGAGAAAACCGAGAGTTGGTGCTCTCAGCAAGTTGCAGCTTGCAAAATAGAGGTTGTAGCCTCATTATGAGTTGGTGCTCATATGTATTATAATGTAAAGAATGTAACTATTACTTATCATATAAAGAAAAGAGGTTTTTACCCTGTATGGGTTTCCTCAGGAAATATCTGTCTCTGTGTTTCTAATATATGTGACTGATGTTGAATGTGCCATTGTTTATTTCCCTGCATTATTGTGATCATCATTTAGTGTTTCAGCAAAGAGTTTAAAATAAGCATAATTGTTTAAGCACGGTAACAACTGATTCACCCCCCCCTCTCAGTTGTCCAACAATTGGTATCAAAGCAGGCCCCTTTTATCTAAGGGTAGATCCTAGAGCTTAAACATGACAAGCCATGAAGGGACTTCAGTCACTAGGCCTCCTCTATTTGATGGAATGAATTTTTCCTTCTGGAAGGTTAGAATGAGATCATACCTAATGGCCTTAGGA
>ML810548.1:11702-28748 GCA_009831015.1 Picea engelmannii | reverse complement strand
AAACCAAAGCAAGCCATCCATGTGGAAAAAAGCAAAATAAGGGAAAATGATTTTTATCCACCTAAGTGCCTATGTTTGCTTGATTATCCCCTTTATAAGTTGAGGGGTCTAAGTGGTGCAGTGTTTAGAGCATGCATATCATCGTTCTTAACAAGGAAAAATGCTTTTTCCCCACACCCAAAATCTTACAATGCAAATTTTAGTTCAAATGTGCGGCCTACTGTGTGGACAGATGCACATATGGCGCCTGCGCGCTGATAGAATTGAAGTACAAAGCGCCTGCGCGCCCGACGTGTGCCTGTGGGGTGTAATACCCGCGCGCCTGTGTCAAAAGTCCGAGAAGAAAAATCCGGATGGATTTCTCTCCAATTTCCGGTGAATTGACTGGCAAGCAGGTCGGCTGAGGCCGGTTTGTGAACCTGCAAGTTAATGAAATCAAAAGGAAAGAAAATAAAGCCCAAATGAGGGAGGAATTGATACCTTATCCCCAGTACGGTCGCCAATCTGTTTGCACCCAATTCGTCACTAGGTGAGCAAATTAAGAGTGCTTACATGCCCAGTTGGGCTCTGCTAGGCATGATAGCTGTAAGGTAAAAGGTTAGAAAGAAAAAAAACAAAGCTATTAACAAGAATTAAACTAAAACTAATAAAAACTATGAGCATATAAAACAAATGAAAAATAGAGACAAATGGACCAATATCACCAATGCATAAGTTGATCTGTTTGATGAAATCTAAAGGCACAAAGAAGAAAGGGGACTTGGGTCCCTTCTTTCTCCAATGGAAGGATCTTGAGGCCCTCAAAGCTTGTTCTCCTTTACAATGAAAAGATGAAAATGTGGTTGAAAGAACTCCAAGCTTATTCACTCAAGAGAGGGGTGAATATCTCTATGAAATGCAGCTTGTAATGTTTAGTGCCAAAGAATGTGTCCTTAGCAATCTCAGCAGCATAACAGTATGAAGAATTCCTTGAGAAAATGGTGGTCATTCATGGATTTTTATACCCAATCATTGGGTTATTATGTGACCTCTTTTGAATATGAAAAGAGGCTCTTTAGGGCACAATTAGGTCTTTGACCAGCCCACCATGAGGATTGAGCTCGGATTTGGTGTCAAATCGACTTGGGAGCTGATCCATTAGTGGTTGGGAGGCCGACCAATTTCAATAAATGCGCCATTTAGCAGGCATGCAGGTTTCTTGTCCAACAGTCGTGCCTTGTGCACATATGCGCGCTTTGTACGATGTTATTACGCGCATACGCGCGCTCACCCAGATGATGTAAATCACCCTTCAAATTTTTGGTCATTTGGTATAGTTTTTGACCCTTTTTGCAATGCTGTGGCATTAATCCTATGCCATGAATGACTCCAGTCCTGTTTTGATGATGTGGAGTTCGTGTCGCCACGTGCGGACGAAATTTCAGTGATAACAACAGTGTCTTCATCTCCACCACTCTACAGTACGAATATAACCATGCGATTACAGATGTTCAAGTCTAACATGGTAGAAACCACTTGATTACCGGTCATTAGTGTATACCGTTAACAAGTGCGAGGGAAATCACCATTAATGTCAATGACTCCCAAGGTACTCTAGTACAATCCAACGAATGTGAATTAACGATATGAAGTCGAACACTCGGTGGAATCTCCCGATCAGGGGTCAATAATGAAAACCAACTGTCGAAAGCGAGGAAACTTGCCATTGAGGCATGCAAGTTGCAAGGTACCAATTAGTTTCTAAGTCTAATTCCTGGATAATGAGTTGAAGTCGACAGGAAAAGACTCATCACAATAGGGCCTTAATGTATCCCACATCAATGACATGAAACAAGTAACAATATTTGAAGTAGATCATAGTAACAAGTGATTCAGGACTGACTCAAGGACGACTGATGCAATAGAAGGCTTAAAGACTGTAGACTTGGTCGACGCAATAGAAGGATTTCCGGTTTGAAATTATCTTTGAAAATATTGACGACACAACAACTGTTTTTGGAAACACTAACTCAACAACAGGGATCACAGACCAATTTGTAATCTTATAAAGGAGTATGATCAAGAGACAAATGGATTTTCCAACCTAGACACAAGGCAAGTGAAAGGGTGTCATGTTCAAAAGCGACTCTTCCATAGAATACAGGTTTAAACACATTTATTTCCTAATTTTTCCCCCACCATTTCTGGCGAGTACCTCTTTATTTTTATGCAATCTTGAGGAGGATAACATATGCTTGTAATGTAAGCTCATCCTTTGGATGAGTCCCTCAGAGTATATTTAACGAACCCTAGGAAGGATTGGTTCAGTCCCATATGGGTGTTTCAGTGTTTTTGCTTACAGCCTTTAACTTTCATGATGAAGTTAAGTCGTTGTCTTCTTAAGATGGGGGATAAATACCAACCATCCTTGTGTTATGTGTTGGGAAGTCGCAAGCATAGTTTTCTATGGTTCAAGCTTGTGTAAAAATGAAACCACCTACCTCAAGCATAGTTTCTATGGTTCAAGATTTTGTAAAAATGAAACCACCTACCTCAAGATTGGACCTGGTTTCATTTTTACACAAGCTTGAACCAGAAGAAACTATTCTTGAGGTAGGTGGTTTCATTTTTACACAAGCTTGAACCATAGAAAAATATGCTTGTGACTTCCCAACACATAACATAGGGATGGTTGGTATTTATCCCCCATCTTAAGAAGCCAGTGGCTTAACTTCAGCATGAAAGTCAGAGGTTGTAAGAAAAAACATAGAAACACCCATATGGGACCGAACCACTCCTTCCTAGGATTCGTTAAATATACTCTGAGGGACTCATCCAAAGGATGAGCTTACATTACAAGCATATGTTATCCTCCTCAAGCTTGCATAAAAATAAATAGGTACTCGCCAGAAATGGTGGGGGGGGGATTAGGAAAGAAATGTGTTTAAACCTGTATTCTATGGAAGAGTCACTTTTGAACATGACACCCTTTCACTCGCCTTGTGTCTAGGTTGGAAAATACACTTGTCTCTTGATCATACTCCTTTATAAGATTACAAATTGGTCTATGATCCCTATTGTTGAGTCAGTTTTTCCAAAAATAGTTGTTGTGTCGTCAATATGTTCAAAGAGAATTTCAAACCAGAAAGCCTTCTATTGCGTCGGCCATGTCTACAGTCTTTAATCCTTCTATTGTGTCATCCATCCCTGAGTCAGTCCTGAATCACTTGTTACTCTAATCTACTTCAAATATTGTTACATGTTTCATGTCATTGATGTGGGATACATTAAGGCCCTCCTATGACGAGTCTTTTCCTTTCGACTTCAACTCATTATCCAGGAATTAGACTTAGAAACTAATTGGTACCTTGTAACTTGCATGCCTCAATGGCAGGTTTCCTCTCTTTCGACAGTTGGTTTTCATTATTGACCCCTGATCAGGATATTTTGTCGAGTGTTTGACTTCATCTTGTTAATTCACATTCGTTGGATTGTACTAGAGTACCTTGGGAGTCATTGACATTAATGGTGATTTCCCTCGCACTTGTTAACAGTATACACTAATGACCAGTAATCAAGTGGTTTCTACCATGTTCGACTTCAGCATCTGTAATCGCATGGTTAGATCTGTATTGTAGAGTGGTGGGGATGAAGACCTTGTATCTTTTATAACAGATCCAGGTTGCGTTAGAGTATATTCAAGTTGTACTGTTGCATAGATCCACATTGTGCGTCTCATGGATATGTTCAAATTTGAGTCTTTAACACATATATCCATAGTGTATTTTTGGTGTCTATGTTCAGATTTGAGTCATATTGGCATGGATCCACAGTGTATGTTTGGTGGCCATGACCTGTCTTACTTGACATGGATCTTTGCATGTCAACATTTATACTTTGAGTCATTTTTATTCTGAGTATGGGAATGCCTACCTTAGTGATGATATATTATTATACTGTATTTCCTTGTTTGTTGGTAGGTTTTCGAACGACTATTCCTTGTTCCCTACACACACTTGAAAAAGTATATCATATATCACTTTGTTCTAACTTCATACTTTGGGGGGCTCTTTGTTACACATTATTTTTGTCACCCTTATGACCGTTAATGATGTAAACCTATATGTTTCCTTCAGAGGGGTCAGTGGCCTGAATTCCAGAAGAAAGAAGGGAGAAGAACTTTCCCTAAGAGAAGAAGTTGTATTTTCCTTTGTAAAAACCCTATTAAGGAGGATTTCCACAAGATGTTATATACACAAGGTGCAGAAATCCTGATTTCCGCAGGTTGCGCTATATCTAGGTTGTGTAGTTTCCACATGTTGCATTACAGCTAGGTGATGCAGGAGAATCGCAAGGACGTGCAAACATAGCCAGCAGCGAGCCAACGTGGAGATAAGAGACAGCTGGAAAAGCACCGAGAACATTTTTTGAAAATGTTTTGAAATGTTAATGAAGTCATTAAGTGGAGGCATGCTTGTATTATTGTAAAAGGACCTTGAGCGAACCGCTCTCGTCCATAGTAGATAGGAGCCTTTATGTGTAATGAATGTAGGTAGATAGAATTTAATGCTTAGATTAGACAGTTAGAGCGCAAGAGGGAAACAGGATATAGACACCCTCATTGTATAATTGTATTATTATTGTCAAGATTATGAGCATAGAGCATAGAGAAGAAGCAGTGAGCTATGTAGAAGAATTCCATGTACAAAAGTTCTGGATTAATACAAAAAGATTTGATTCAGATTCATGGTGTTGTGATATTCTCAGTGTACGCATTATTGAATGTTATGCTCATGGATGTTTACTTTCTGTTATACATTTGCTTTATATGTTGTGTATATGATTTCATGCTTTGTGTTTGAAGTCCGAGAGAAACTAAGGAATGAGTTTCAATTGTTTCTCTATCTGAGAAAGAGTTCCTGCAAGGAGTGCAGTGAAGTTGTCCACAAGGAGTGCGTTGACAAGAGTTTAGACTTTTATCTCTGAAAGATCAGGAGGGTTAACAATTGTTCTCATTCTCACAAAAGTGCAAGTTAAGCACAGGAGCCGTGCAAGGAGTGCGCAGGCCGAGAGAAGTCTCAGTGTTTGCAAACTGAGTGAAGTTGTTGAAAGACTGTTGTCGCAGGGAGTGCACAGAGTCAAAAGAATTTCAAATACTTGGTGTATTGAAGAAGTTCCGCAAGGAGTGCGCGCAGGAAATTTTCCCCCATAGGACTTGAGGATTTTTCGATCAAGCTCAGGAGGGATAGGGTCTTTGAAGTTGTCAAAGAAAATGTCAAGAGAGAGAGTGCCTTGAAGTATTGTAAGAAGGCGCAACGACATTGTTTGCTGGAAGATAAATTTCGTGAAGAGATACCGTGTTCATTTCGGCGAAATCGTCAAGGAGGCATTGGACGGTCGAAATCCTCTATGGAGGATTTGCGAAGTCCTGGAAACCATCAGATCTTGTAGAGGAGCAAGAAAGTTATGGTGGGTGTTTTTTTTTCTAAGTGCAAGCTCAGGAGAATCGGATCGTTGGATCTAAACCAACGAGGACCATTGGATCACTCACGAAATCCCATATCAGGGTTTCATGGGTTGAAGAATCGAAACCTTTGCATCAATATTCGTGAGGTCGTGAAAAGCAAGTCCCAAAATAGTGAAAGGATCTGAGCCATCCGATTGGAAGGACATGTGTCACGAGATCAACCGTATCAGGGTTTCGCAAGTTGAGGAGATGAAGGCTTAGCATCCGGATTCACGAAGTCACGAAGTTTGAGAACTCCAAAAAGGTGGGAAGTTCCATCATGGGACCCATGTAGAAGACGTGTCGGAATTTCTCCATTTTGGTATATCGGAGGGTAAGGGGTCTAGGATTTCATCCCGAAAGTCTCGAAGCGGTGAGTAGCGAAGTCACAAAAGAATCTAAGTCGTCCATCGGAGGAGGACAGGTGGCAGAGATCGAAGGATCTTGCGAACTCGGAGGTTCACCAAGTGAGAGCCAAAACTTGGGTGCTCCAGGTCGCGAGTGGCGAAATCGCGAGGAGCGAGGATATTTGTCGGATCTGGTTCATCGGAGGACCGTTGTATCAGGAACCCCATCTCATTTAACGTCTCGAGGGTTCAGAGGTCGAGAGGAGTTACTTTCAATCGCAAAGGTCGCAAAGTGCCGAGAGCCGAGGTATGGAGGAAACACGTGGCAGAAACACGAAGTGGGCCTGGGAAGTAAACTGATGGACATGTGTCATATATTGGAAGAAGTCAACACCCCGTTGACTCTCGCATATTAGGAGTTTGTGAAGTAAGATCATGAGAGTTCAATATTTTCACTCGCAAAGTAGCAAAAAGCGAGAGGAGCTTGTGAAAATCCCAACCGGTGGTCACACACCGAGGGTGTTGACAGAGAAGGAGCCACAACCATTTCGTGATCTCGGGTATCACAAGATTAGAAGGGAAAATTCAAGAGTCACGACTCGCGAACTCGTGAGATTGTGAGTTGCAAGAAGGACCTATGGATCGATTAACTTGTGATTCCAATAGGGAATCTAAAGATCTAATTCATCTTGAGGGAGATAAAGAATGATCCAGTGAGCGAATCTCAGCTCGAGGGCCAATAGGTCTGCGTCAGTTCGTATCAGAGCTTGATTCTTGTTTGTATATTTCAGGCAGGAAATGCGAGAAGGAATTTCAGCCATGCCGTTGAGGAGAAGAGACAGACAAACACCCGATCCGCCAGAGGATAGGGAGGTGTCAAGAGAAAGAGGTAGACAGGTACCAAATCCAGCCGTGGAAAGAGATATACATGACCTATGCACCAGAGTCATGGACATGGAAATAAACCAAAGGCGCAGAGCTGATATTGGAGATGTCAGTGAGTCCAAAAGCGAAGATGAAGTTGGACATGGAGAAGAAGAAGTCACAGCAGAAGATGCAACAAATGAACGCTTTCTTAGAGTTGTTGCAAGAATGAGTGCAAGAGCCAAAATGGACATTCCATTTTATGAGGTAAACTTAGATGTTGAAGAGCTTCTAGACTGAATTAGATCTTTGGACACATATTTTGACTATGAAGATGTCGAAGAAGACAAGAAGGTCAAACATGTTGTCACAAGACTTAAAGGACATGCAACATTGTGGTGGGATGAACTACAAACCGATAGACGTTGCCAAGGTAAACAAAAAATCAAGAGTTGGGATAGGATGATTGCAAAGATGAAAGCGAAATTCATTCCTATAGATTACCAAATTACTCTGTTCCAAAGGATGCAGAACTTGAGACGGAAGTTGATGACAGTGAAGGAGTACACTGAAGAGTTCTACAGGCTGAACATCAGAGTAGGTCATCATGAAAGTAATGATGAAAAGGTTTTCAGGTATATGAATGGCTTGAGATATGAAATTCAAGACGAGATGAACATGATGACCATCCAAACGGTGGAAGATTCTTATCAAATGGCTCTAAAGGAGGAAGAGAAGTTGAGCTGAAAACAAGGTCAAAGAGGCCAAGGCAAAAGTCAAGCCAGGGGAAAATCAATTGTCCAAGATAGAAATCAGAAGCCTAAGGAAGAATGGAAGAAACCTCAAACTGAGAGAGGTGGAAGCTCACAGAGAAGGCAATATGTTGGGCAGAGAAGGCAGTATGTTGATCAGAGAGGAGAGTATGTTGATAACAACATTTTTCCTCATACTAGAGGTAGAGGAAGAGGAAGAGGTGGAGTGATAACATGCTTCACGTGCAGAAAGGTCGGACACAAGTCTTATGAATGTCCAGACAAGAAGAAAGAGGAAGGAGAGACTCACATTTCTAAAGCACAAAGGAGAAATGTTGAGGAAGAGGATGTTGAAGGCGGAAGATCATTGATGATGCGAAAATCTCTTTTAACACCAGAGAAGGAGGTGGAGAGTTCAGTCCAAAGAAACAGACTTTTTCAGACTGCTTGCAAAACCAAGGACAGGAAATGTAAAGTTATTGTAGACAGTGGTAGCACAGATAATCTCATTTCAACAGAGATGGTAGAAAAGATGGAGTTGGAGACGATTGATCATCCAAGCCCATACAGAGTTTCGTGGTTGCAAAAAGGACATCAAGTAAATGTCACTAAGCAATGTTTAGTTGAGTTTAAAATAGGAGGGTATAAAGATGAAATACTCTATGATGTTATTCCTATGGATGTTTATCATCTATTTCTAGGTATACCATGGTAGTATGACAGGAATGTGATTCATGATGGGAGAATGAACACATATTCCCTAGAGAAGAATGGGAGAACTCACATGCTGTTGCCGATTAAGGATAAAGAAGTGAAGCCTGAAGTAAGTAACACTGTACTTCTCATGAGTGGGAAGGAAATTCTTACAGAGGTTAAGAAGAAGGAGGAACCACAATTCATTGTGGTCAGGAAGCCAAAGATTGTTTTAACCAGCACAAGGGTAGATGATTTACCAGAAGAGGTCCAGGAACTTCTGGAAGAGTTCTTTGACATAGTAGTGGATGAACTACCTCGTTCGTTGCCACCAATTCGAAGTATAAGTCATCAAATTGATCTCATACCAGGAGCTATTTTTCCAAACAAAGAAGCGTACAGATTGACGTCGCAGGAGAATGAAGAGATCAAAAGACAAGTTCAGGATTTGTTGGACAAAGGTTTGGTCAGAGAAAACTTGAGTCTGTGTGTTGTTCCGATAGTACTCAGTCTGAAGAAAGATGGAGGCTAGAGTATGTGCATTGAATCGAGGGAAATCAAAAAAATAACTATCAGATACATATTTCCACTGCCAAGGATGGATGATCTGATGGATTGCTTGAGTGGGGCCAAATTTTTTTTGAAGATTGATTTGAAAAGTGGATATCACCAGATTCGTATGAGAGAAAGTGGTGAATGGAAGACAACATTTGTTACACATTATTTTCATCATCCCCATGATTGTTAATGATGTAAACCTATCCATTGCCTTCAGAGGGGTTAGTGGCCTGAGTTCCTGAAGAGAGAAGGGAGAAGAACTTTTCCTAAGAAAAGAAATTGCATTTTCGCTTGTAAAAACCCTGTAAAAAAGGAAGTTCGTAGGTTGCTATATAGGCAGGGTGTGAGAATGCCTGATTCTCGTAGGTTGCACCATATATAGGGTGTGAGATGTTTGCAGGTTGCTCTATAGGCAGGGTGTGAGAATGCCTACACGTGGGAAAAACAAGCGTTTTCTCGAATCTTCTAGAAGGAGAAACTTCCATGGTGAGGTGGCATCCAAATGGTTTGGATCTTACTTGCTTTCATGATTTAGTGGGATCATCCTAACCTCCTCAACTTATCCTCTTCAACTTATAAAAGGAGAGGAGTTCTCATGGAGAAAGTTAGCTTGTAGCTTTGGTTGGCTTGGAATTATTAGCTTGATTGGAGTGGCTTTGAGATTTTCTTTGTCAAGATAGATTGTGAGTAGCTATCAGATCCATGGTCTCAGAATACTTGGAGCAAGAAGTGTGTGGGGAATGAAGGACACTTGGAAGGGACCTTATGACATCAAGGCCATGGTTGTAATATCTCTTTCACATTTAATATGATACAATAATATGATTCTTTCCTATAAAGCTCGTTGTGTTTTATTGTATGATTCCTTGATCACATACATAGGTTTATATTGAGTTTATGCTATTGCTATCACTTTGGATGGTTGCGTTCTTTTGCAGGATCATCATTGTATGAGCGTTGGAACGGAGATAGGATGGAAATGGCGAGAGGAAGAGACATTTAAACGGTATGTCACCCATCCCTCTTTGGTTAGTAAATTCAATATTTAAAACTTAAGGAAAGCGTCATGTTCTAGCGTGTTTTGTTCTAGATCTAGGTGGATCTAGGGAGATCAGTTAGTGTCCGCACCTACCGATTTGTCCAATAACAAAATCCAAAACCAATGAAGGGTTATACGAATGTCTTGTCATGTTGTTTGGTTTGTTCATGAGATTGATGAATGAAGTCTTGAAGGATTTCATCGAAAAAATTGTCATTGTGTACCTTGATGACATACTGATTTTCAGTAAAACAAAGGTAGAGCATCTGAAACATTTGGCTACAGTGATGAAGAGGTTACAGCAAGAGAATCTTCTGATAAATATGAAGAAATCCTCATTCATGAAGACAGAGCTCATTTATTTGGGTTTTGTTATTTCTGCAGATAAGTTGAGGATGGATCCAGATAAGGTGGAGGTAATTAAGAATTGGCCATCACCGAAGAATATCTTTGAGGTGAGAATTTTTCATGGATTGGCTAGTTTCTACAAGAAGTTCATCAGGAATTTCAGTGGAATTAGTGCATCGATGATGGACACAGTGAATAAGAGACACAAATCTTTTCACTGGACAGAAGAGGCTGAAAAGAGTTTTAATTTGTTGAAGAGGAAGATCATGGAACAACCAATCCTGGTGTTGCCTGGTTTCCAAAAGTCATTTCAAGTGAAATGTGATGCAAGTGGATTTGCAATAGGGGCAGTCTTGATTCAAGAAGACAGGTCGATAGCATACTTCAGTGAGAAGTTGAATGAAGCAAAAGTAAAATACTCCATGTATGACAAGGAGTTCTATGCTATTATTCATGCATTGAAGAAATGGAGACACTACTTGATTCCCAAGGAGTTTGTCTTATATAGTGATAATCATGCATTGCAATTTGTGACTTAATGGGAGAAGTTGAATCAAAGACATGTAAAATGGGTTGAATATATGAAAAATTTCACTTTTGTGATTAAACATATTTCTAGAACTGTTAACAAAGTTGTTGATGCTTTAAGCAGGAAATGTTTGCTATTGCAGGAGTTCAGAGTCAAAACATTGGGTTTTGATGATCTCAGGGACATGTAAAAAGATGATCCATATTTTAAAGAGGTGTGTGAAGCAGCTGAGAATCCAATTCTCAGAGACAGAAGACTATGGGCAGAATACATGATCCAGGAAGGATTATTGTTTAAAGGTAACTAGCTTTGTATTCCAAAATGCTCCATGAGGGAGAATTTGTTGAAGGAAAAATAGAGCGGAGGATTGGCCGGACATTTTGATCATGACAAGACGTTCGTAAAGTTGAATGAGTCATATTTTTGGCCAGGGATGTGAGAAGACGTCAAAAGATTCATGGACAGATGAAAAATTTGCCAGCATTCAAAGGGAAAGAGACAGAATGCAGGTTTTTATCAACCGTTACCCATACCTGAGAGGCCATGGGATGCAGTTAGCATGGACTTCATATTGGGGTTGCCAAGAACACAAAGAGGGTTTGACTCAATCTTTGTGGTGGTGGATAGATTTTCCAAAATGGCACATTTCATTCCATGTCATAAAACCAGTGACGCAACTCACATTGCGAACCTGTTTTTCAAAGAAGTCATTCAACTTCATGGCTTGCCAAGGAGCATAGTTTCGGATCGAGACACTAAGTTCATAGGACACTTCTGGAGAACCTTATGGAAGAAGCTGGGAACTAACTTGTCATTTAGTTTAGCTTATCCCTCAGACAGATGGATAGACAGAAGTTGTGAACATGAGTTTGGGAGACTTGCTGAGGAGCTTGGTGACAGAACACCACAGCCAGTGGGATAACATATTACCACAGGCAGAGTTTTCTTATAATGACTCACTTAATAGGAGCATAGGACAGAGTCCATTTCAGATTGTCTATGGCATGCAGCCGAGAGGAATTTCTGAGCTGGGGGATTTAGAACAGACTGCGACTAGGAGCGCTAGTGCAGACAATTTCGCAGAGGCGATGAAGGAGCTTCACAGCCAGGTGAAGGAGTGATTGCAACATTCGAGCCAAGAATATAAATGCAGGGTAGATCAATGCAGGAGATAAATTCAGTTTGAAGTTGGCGATTTGGTCCTCGCACATTTGAGGAAGGAAAGGTTCCCAAGGGGAACATATCATAAATGCAAGATGAAGAAAATCGGACCATGTAAGGTCTTGAAGAAATTTGGGGTGAAGGCATATGAGATTGAATTACCCGATGGGATCGGAATTTCTCCAATATTCAATGTCTCAGATTTGTACCCTTATAAAGCTGAGGAAGTAGAAGCAGGAAATGAATAGCCAGAGGTTCAGTGGACAAAACAAATGCGAGTTGCAGAAAAGCCACAGATGGAGCACATATTGGACAAAAGAGTTGGTAAGAGGACCAGGAGAAAAGAATATTATGAATATTTGGTCAAGTGGAAGGGCCATCCAGTTGAAGATGCAAGCTGGGAGAACGAAGCCGAAATCCTAAAGCATGGACAGATCGTGCGCGAGCTCATGGACAGGAGCCCATAAAAATTTTCAAGTGAGGGAGTATGATGCAGGAGCATCGCAAGGACGTGCAAACATAGCCAGGAGCGAGCCAGCGTGGAGATAAGAGACAGTTGGAAAAGCACCGAGCACATTTTTTGAAAATGTTTTGAAATATTAATGAAGTCATTAAGTGGAGGCATGCTTGTATTATTGTAAAAGGACCTTGAGCAACCCACTCTCGTCCATAGTAGATAGGAGCCTTTATGTGTAATGAATGTAGGTATATAGAATTTAATGCTTAGATTAGACAGTTAGAGAACAAGAGGGAAATGGGATATAGACACCCTCATTGTATAGTTGTATTATTATTGTCAATATTATGAGCATAGAGCATAGAGAAGAAGCAGAGAGTCATGTAGAAGAATTCCATGTACAAAAGTTATGGATTAATACAAAAATCTTTGATTCAGATTCATGGTGACATGATATTCTCTGTGTACGCATTGTTGAATGTTATGCTCATGGATGTTTACTTTCTGTTATACATTTTCTTTATATGATCTGTATATGATTTCATGCTTTGTGTTTGAAGTCTGAGAGAAAGTAAGGAATGAGTTTCAATTGTTTCTCTATCTGAGCAAGAGTTCCTGCAAGGAGTGTAGTGAAGTTGTCCGCAAGGAGTGCGTTGACAAGAGTTCAAAGTTTTATCTCTGAAAGCTCAGGAGGGTTAACAGTTGTTCTCATTCTCACAGAAGTGAAAGTTAAGCACGGGAGTTGTGCAAGGAGTGTGCAAGCCGAGATAAGTCTCAGTGTTTGCAAACTGAGTGAAGTTGTTGAAAGACTGTTGTCACAGGTAGTACGCAGAGTCAAAATAAGTTCAAATACTTGGTGTATTGAAGAAGTGCCACAAGGAGTGTGCGTAGGAAATTTTCCCCCAAAGGACTTGAGGATTTTTCGATCAAGCTCAGGAGGGATAGGGTCTTCGAAGTTGTCGAAGAAAAGGACAAAAGAGCGAGTGCCTTGAAGTATTGCAAGAAGGCACAGAGACATTGTTTGCTGGCGGATAAATTTCACGAAGAGATACCGTGTTCATTTCGGTGAAATTGTCAAGGAGGAATTGGG
The DNA here is from genome assembly GCA_009831015.1 of Picea engelmannii. Taxonomy (NCBI): domain Eukaryota; kingdom Viridiplantae; phylum Streptophyta; class Pinopsida; order Pinales; family Pinaceae; genus Picea; species Picea engelmannii. The sequence continues at coordinate 15,425 of ML810548.1, read as the reverse complement.
CAGTCGGAATCCTCCGTGGAGGATTTGCGAAGTCCTGGAAATCGTCAGATCTTGCAAAGGAGCAAGAAAGTTACTGTGGGTGTTTTTTTTTCTAAGTGTAAGATCAGGAGAATCGGATCATTGGATCTGAACCAACGAGGACTATTATATCACTCACAAAATCGCATCTCGGGGTTTCATGGGTTGAAGAGTCGAACCTTTGCATCAATATTCATGAGGTTGCGAAAGGCAAGTCCTGAAATAGTGAAAGGATATGAGCCGTCCAATTGGAAGGACATGTGTCATGAGATCAACCATATTGAGGTTTCGCAGGTTGAGGAGCTAAAGGCTTACCATCCGGATTCACAAAGTCACGAAGTCTGAGAAATCCAAAAAGGTGGGAAGTTCCATTGTGGGACCCGCGTAGAAGACGTGTCAGAATTTCTCCATTTCAGTATATCGGAGGGTAAGGGGTCAAGGCTTTCGTCCCGAAAGTCCCGAAGCGGTGAGTAGTGAAGTCACAAAAAAATCTAAGCCATCCATCGAAGGAGGACAGGTGGCAGAGATCGAAGGATCTCGCGAACTCGGAGGTTCGTCGGGTGAGAGCCAAAACTTGGGTGCTCCAGGTCGCGAGTGAAGAAATCGCGAGGAGCGAGGATATCTGTCGAATCCAGTTCATGGGAGGACCATTGGATCAGAAACCCCATCGCATTTCATGTCTCGAGGGTTCGGAGGTCGAGAGGAGTTACTTTCGATCGCAAAGGTCGCAAAGTGTCGAGAGCCGAGGCACGAAGGAAACACGTGGCAGAAACACGAAGTGGGCCCGGGAAGTAAACCGGTGGACACACATCACATATTGGAAGAAGTCAACACCCCGTTGACTCTCGCATATTAGGAGTTCGTGAAGTAAGAGCATGAGAGTTCAATCTTTGAACTCGCGAAGTAGCGAAAAGTGAGAGGAGCTTGCGGGAAGCCCAACTGGTGGTCACACACCGAGGGTGTTGACAGAGAAGGAGCCACAACCATTTCGCGATCTCGGGTATCGCAAGATTAGAAGAGAAAAGTCAAGAGTCACGACTCGTGAACTTGTGATATTGCGAGTTGCGAGAAGGACCTGTGGATCGATTAACTTGTGATTCCAGCAGGGAATCTAAAGAGACAATTCAGCTTGAGGAAGATAAAGAACGATCATGTGAGAGGATCTCGGCCCAAGGGTTGATAGGTCTGTGTCACTAGGGTATGGAAGTCTTCGTACATGGGAAAAATGAGCATTTTCTCGATTCTTATAGAAGGAGAAGCTTCTATGGTGAGGTGGCCTCTGAATGTTTTGGATCTTACTCTCTTTCATGATTTAGTGGGATCATCCTAACCTCCTCACCTTATCCTCTTCATCTTATAAAAGGAGAGGAGCTCTTATGGATAAATTTAGTTGGATTGAGCTTGGGAAATTTATGTTGGCTTTGAGATTTTCTTTGTCAAGATAGGTTGTGAGTAGCTATCAGATACATCGTCTCAGAATCCATTGGAGAAAGAACTGTGAGGGAAGTAAGGAACTGATGGAAGGAACCTGACAACATCAAGGCATCTGGTTGTATCTTTCCTCCACATTCTTTAATACAGATATACTTTTATTTCCTATATGAATATTATATGTCCATATTGTATGATTCCTTGATCACGTACATAGTTTCATACCAAAGACTCTGTTATTCTTGTCTTCGTTGGCTTGTGTTTATTTGAAGATATTTCTCATAAACCTCACGATGGAGCTTGGATCGCGTTGGCAAATTTGTATCATCGATATTTAAAAGGTATGTTCTAGATCCATTTCTCATTTGATAATTGAATCTAAGGAAAGAATAGTGTATTGTCTTGTTGTGTTCTAGACCAAGGTGGATCTAGGGAGATTAGTTTATGTCTGCATTTACCAATTTATCCAATAACATTTAGTATCTTGGCTAAGCAAGAAACAATCATCAATATCTTTATCTATAGTTGAGGCAGAGTATATTGCAAAAAGAGGATGTTGTACAGAGGTTCTATGGACGAAACAAACTATGACAGATATATAGGTTGAGTATGATGAGCCCATTCCAATATATTTTGATAATACAAGCGCCATAAATATCTCAAAGAACCTGTTGATGCATTGTTAAGCCCTAATATTGGCTCATTACCCATTAATTGGGTCATATTATATTAGTAATATTATTTTATTTATGTCAACTTTATTCCATTAGTTGTAATTATACCTCCTAGTCTCCTATATATACCAAGGAGACATTTTCATTTGGAATCATCTTGTACTTGAACATTTATGTGGGGTAAAAGGAGGTTGCCCCCTAGAAGAGGATTATTATTTGAAATTATCTCTTTTTCAAGGCGTTGAGTACTCAATCTAAGGTTTTTCTATACTATAGTGATATTTGGTTCTTAACATATGGTATTAGAGCTCAAGGTCTTGGGGTTTCGCTGCTACATCTGAGACACCTTGGAATTTTTGCTATAACTTTGTTTCTACAATGTTTCATAAGGAAAGTCTTGGAGGATATTTAGTAGATTCAAGGTACTTTGGGTTAAAATTTCATCTCCTGAGGCCTTATACTTTCAAAGATACATCCTGTACAAGATAGGGTTCTGGAATCATATGGGGGTCCTTCAACTTCGTAGAGCCATAACTCTCAAACCGTGAGGATTTATGTGACATTCCACATACCACCAAAAATGGCATGTCAAGCACTATCCATCTAGGATAGTTTCACCAACAACTTCATTGATCTTCATCTCATTAATCCACATGAAATAATGGGTCATCCAACCATTCTTCTAGGATAACTCAATACGTAAAGCGTCTTCCCGTGAGGGATTTCACCATAAGGGGATCACTTTGGATTTCATCCATTTGTGCACCTTATCAACCATGATAAGACAATAATGATTCATCTTTGCATCAATTCACCACTGCATCATATATATAAACTATGCATCATGTATCAATGACAACTCATTGATCCATCTTCATCAATGCATCATATCAATGATCCATCTTTATCAATTGGTTTCTACTTGGACATCTATCATTCTCATCAAGGGCATCATATCAATGATCCATCTTTATCAATTGGTTTCCACTTGGACATCTATCATTCTCATCAATGCATATACATTGTTTATCAATCATCAATCAATCAATTACTTGATATCAATCAATGACATCAATCAAACCAAACCATTTGCATCAATGACGTATGATCCAACAATATCCCAAATAATCAAACCATTGGCATCAATGACAACATGATCCAACAATATCCCCCTTTGGCATTGATGGCAATACCAACATTGATGTCAATTCCAATTACCAATTATTGATGTCAACATGTAGACAAGGTATGCTTCTTCATCAATAATCAATGTGACTATCTCTCCACATCAATCTCTCCCATCAATAGACATCAATCACATTAATGTGATTATCTCTCCCCCTTTGAAATCAATGGCAAAGGGCCATTCTCCTCTTGGGGCTTCTCCCCTTGTCTTGTTTCCACTGTATAATCTCTCCCCTTTTAAACAAGGGATATCAATCTGATGTAATGTTGAAAATACATCGAACATACTCCCCCTGTGACCATCGCTACCCCTGGAATTATGCCTCTGTGCTCTTTCTTCAAATATAGGTGTTGTAGGAAAATATGCTTGCGGACAAGTAGATCGACCTCTAAGGCTTGACCTTAACCCTAGACA
>ML810547.1:254206-284210 GCA_009831015.1 Picea engelmannii | reverse complement strand
AAGCATTTCTTGCTTGAACATTTCTTCCATAACCCCTGCAATCTGCAATTTTATGTCCAAAATTAGTACAATAAAAACAATGACCATAAAAGAAATTTACATACCTGGGAGTGAATAATCTTCTTTGTGGTGTAGACCTTCTGAATTTTTTCCTTGGTTGATCATGATCTTCTCTTCTATTGATCCCTTCATTTTGATTGAAGCTTCTTTGTGGCTTGAATGTGGTGGGTCTTCTTTAATATGTATCTTTATCATTTTTCTTTGATTTTGGTTGACCATGATTCCTTCCTTTGAGTACTTATGCATAACTTTTACTATTTTGTTCATTCTTCTTTTATGGCAACCTGGAGTGCTTCTCTTCAAAATTCTCTACTTATGATGTGGTTGTCTCTATCTTTTCATCGTTCTTGTTGAGCTTGACGATTTTGTCTCTCAATACGACAACTTCTTCTTCAAGCTTCTCAATCGCTTCTTCTTTCTTCATCATTTGACTCTTCATGACTTCTTCTGTTTGCTTTGCTTCTTCAAGTTGGATCTTCAAGGAGATGATTTCCTTTCAAGTCTTCTTTCTTCTTGACCAAATTCCACTTCAAGTTGATTTAAGTCCTCAATTATTTCCTTAAGATGATCTGTCAAAATATTTTCTCTGCTTCCTTTCTTCCAGCTTCCAAATACTGTTTTTATTCCATCTGAAATTTGTATGTTTCTTCAATATTTCTGGCTTCTTCTATCCAAGCTTTTAGTTTCATGATGACCTATTGGGATTCTTTGGAACTTTCTTGAGAATTCTTCTAAACCAATTGTTCTTCAAGAGACTTGTTTTTATTTATTTCTTTCATCAATTCATCTATAGCACTGATTAATTTTGCTTCAATATCTACTATACCTTCTTCACAATATTCTTCTTTTGAATCTGTCTGACATGACGAACATCTTTCTTATTTTGTTCCCGCATCTTATTTAGCACTCTTTGGCTTTGTGATGGGAGATTCCTCAGAATAGATATCATGTATATTATCCCAAAGTTCTTTAGCTGATAACCATTTTCCCACTTTCTCTTTTACTGAATCAAGTAATCCTTCCAAGATAAAATCCATTGTTATTTTGTTGTTTCTTTTCAATTCCTTCTTAGCGGTATATCCCGTGACAACTTATGGAAAAACATCATATCCTTGTGCCTGTAAAAATGTTTTCATTATGATATTCCACATCTCATAGTTCCAACCAAACTGCCCATCAAACCATGGTATTCCATTATCTATGTATGAAATATTCTTTATCTCCATGATCTACCTTCCAGTGGTTAAACTGTTTCCTGAAGGAACCGACTCTGATACCAATTGTTGGAATACTAACAGGGGGGTGAATCGATTTGAGCACTTTTACCACTTTTAACCACAATATATAAAATTCAACTTAATCAACATTATATCATTAGTATATCATCAATATAACATCAGTGTATCATAATAATATAAACATAAGCAACATCACATCAAGTACACAATACACCAGAATTTACATGGAAAACCAAACGGGAGAAAACCAAAGAAAAATTTCTTATATATAACATAAAACATTCATTGGAAGCACCAACTTCCCAATTCTCCAGTTGCAACTGGAAGAAGGCTATGACCCTCTCTTTATAGGCTCCAACCTGAAGGAATCTACAACTCCCTAAATTCTCTGGCTCCAACCAAAAGGAGGCTATAACCCCTTGATTCTTAGGTTCCAACTTGAAGGAAGCTACAACTCCCTGAATTCTATGGCTCCATCCAAAAGGAGGCTACAACCCCCTAATTCTTAGAATCCAACCTAAAGGAAGCTGCAACACTCTGATTCTCCAGCTCCAATCGGATGGAGGCTACAACCCCCTTTCCTTTCCCCATCCTATTGCCCTAAAATATAAGTGTAAACCAACTATAACTACCACAATCACTGCCACTGTCACATCAACCTGTAACCTGTCAACCTGCCACTATCATCGATACTCACCATGATCCTCTCACATGGATCATATACCAAGGACACCTCTCAACTAGGTTTCCAACATAACCAACACATGCCTATACCAATCATGTACCAAGATCACCAACATGCCATCACAATATATGTTTCTCAACCATGTACCAAACCATCAACCGGTACCATACCAAACATCAATTGTGTACCACAACCTTTAGCACACCAAGCACACCAACCATGCACCAACACATGTACCAAATTGTGCATCAACCATGCAACAACACCTATATCGAACTGAGCATCAACCATGCACCAAAACATGTACCATACCATGTACCAAACCTATACCAAATCATGAATCAACCAAAACCTATGCCATACTATGTGCCAAAACCATATCATGCATCAAATATGTATCTCACCACTCATCAATGTCACCAAGGAATGACTCATACATATACCAAAAATGTATCTCAAACAATGTGCCAAATATCCAAGATGCTCCTCAAACCATGTGTCTCAACCATATACCATATCACTCATGGTATGTCTCAATCATGCCATACATTATATACCATAAGATATCATCAATGAAGTGCCTCAACAAAGTAACAAACAAACAAGATTATATACCAAGTATATGCCTCAACCATGCACCTAATATGTGCCTCAAGCATGTGCCCATGCCTCAACAATATACCAAAGACTTTCCTAAAGCATGCACCATACATCATCAACATGTAACCCTCAAAACATGCATATACATATACATGTAACTCTATAATAGACCTAGTGTATGTGATCACATACCTGCAAACCTTCCTCAACTTCAACAACAAGAAAATAACATCTTCATAGAACTTTACCTTAGTCTCACGGGACTAGTTTTTGGATTAGTCACAAACCTTAATTTTCAACAAGCATAAGTCTGTACCTATAATGAATGAAGGTCTGAAACTTGTATCCAATATTATTCAATATATTCTCTGCAATTCCTCCAAGTTTCACTGCTTGGAACATCCCAGAAAAGGAGTTATAGAAAAAATGGCAGACCTTGTTGAATTATGGCTTACTCTAGAGAGAAAACTTGTAGAGCATGACACACGTGGAATATTTGATATCTATTTCTAAAAATCATACAAAAAATTCTACGGACTTTACTCTATCCAATGCATTTAATCTCACTGAATTTGGATCCTCTATGAAGAAGTTATGACTATTTTACCTGGAACAATTGTTCGAGACTAGTTTCAGGACTAGCCCAAAACCCTATGTTCCATAGAGTGTATCTCAGAAAATACAACGACCCAGAAGCTGAAATATTTACGAAAGGTACCTTGACATGTCTTATCAATTGGCCCCAAGTTTCTCTATCTGAATAATTCTAGAAAAAAGTTATAGTGAATATGGTAAAATGGCCTTTAAATAACATACCTTAGAACACATCATCACAAGACTTCATCCTCCATTGGAATGTTTCCCTTCTTTACTTCATCTTCCCTCTGAAATTCACCTCAGACATCCTTGGTTACCTCATATAAGAATCACTTACACACATAGAATATATTCAATAGAATGTGTGTGTAAAATGTACTTATGAGTGACTTCTTGAGGTGTATATATATTTTTTCTAAGTAACCTCTTTCCTTAACCTTAGGGATTTTGAACTTTCTTGTTACAAACACTTTACCCTTTCATTAATGACTTGCAACCAATTAGGGTATTCTTATCCCATCTTTGGTGCTTCCATAGGGGCTTCTTAACCCATATTCGGGGCTTCCAACTTCATGATCTCATAACTCCTCAATTGTGAGGAACCACGTGGTGTACCACCTATCACCAAAAATGACATGACATGGACTATGCATTCATGAGTATCTTACTTGCATGTATATTTTCCTTCATTTCCATATTCCTCAACCAAGTTTGGGTCCCATAACCACACCTTCGGGGATTCATGTAGACTTCATCAAATGCACCCATCACATTTGTTGACAACTAACTCTCCATCAATGACAACTAACTCACCATCAATATCAACCATATCTGTAGGGATTCCATACTTCTCCAAGAGTTGACATCAATCTCCAAGGATTGTCATCAATGAAAAACAAGTGTCAAAACCAAGTGTCCAACAATCTCCCCCTTTGGCATTGATGGCAACACCAACATCGATGGAAACACTGATTATCCAACACTCATGCTCCCCCTGTGACCATTGATCCTCATAAATGTTTCTCACTCTCGCCCTTTGACATCAATGGAAAAGGGTCTCTCTCCTTGGGTATGCTCTCCATGTTGTCATGCTTCTATTCTTTCTCTCTATTTCCATGACTTTGTTATTTCTCTTCACTTTTTACTTCATGGGAAAAATGATAACTCCCTCTATCAGTATGTCTCCCCATGTCTGCATGCTACTGATTCTTCTTTTCTGGACCTCTTTTTCTAATTATTTATTTCACCTTAACTTCTCTGCAAGATGTCGTTTAGATCAATGTAGGGCTACCTATAAATGTTTCTTTTCCTCTCTTCCAATGCTTGCTAATTTTCCATTTGTGCTTCCTCTTGTAAATATCTGATATATATAAAAATCATTCATTACTTGATTTCAAATGATCTGTCATGACCATACTGTTCAACAATGTTCCTCTGATGATATAGCTTCTTCTGTAGGTTTCTCTTTCCCTGTTCTGTTGTGCATTTCCCTGCTTTCCTTTCTATGACCAAATGATTCCAATTGATTCCACTGATTCCAATTGTAAATACATTGTTATGCATATTCCTTGACCAATTTTTTTTGTACCTGCTAAGTATCCATCTATGTCCATATGTCATAAGTTGTCCATCTCTGCTACTCAACTGTCCACAATGCTGACTCATCTGTCATTCTATAATTTTGCTATCTGACTGCTCTGAGTTTGTCTCTGCAAATACTTCAAACTGCTCAAAGGATGGTTCTCTGATCTGTAGTAGCTACCACATTGACTCCCCTTATTCAATATTCATATTTACTGGGAGTGACCAAGATGAATGGCTCAAAACAATGGAGGAATCCGCCTTAATGTGGAGTAGTCTTCCTCTTCGTCTATAGACTCATTATCTCTTTGAACTCTAACTTCTTCATTTTTGCCTATGGATTGATCTCGCACTACAATTTCTGAAAGTACAGTCTCTTGGGCCTATTCTATAATCACCTGCTATTCTCTTCTTTCTCGCACTACTGCCAATTTTGCGCTCTTTGGCACCTGGTATTTATTCACTAGTTCTTCTTGTTTCTCATTTCTTCTCCACACCTTCATGTATCTGACATCTTTTTTTTTTCCTGTAGATTTTTCTTGATCTCATACTATTGTCAATCTCGAGAGTATGACTTCTGGGTGTCCTTCATTCATCTGATCTTTCTTTACCTGTTCTTGTTTTCTTTTCCATACTTTCTTATATATGATATTAATGTTCTCTTTCATATAAGTATCCATCATGCTTCTACAATCACGAGCTATGTGTCCATAGTTATGTCATTTGTAACATTCAATGTTATGTGGGGCCACATAAACATTTCTTGCTTGAACATTTCTTCCATAACCCCTGCAATCTGCAACTTTATGTCCAAATTTAGTATAATAAAAACAACGACCATAAAAGAGATTTACATACCTTGGAGTGAATGATCTTCTTTGTGGTGTAGACCTTATGAATTCCTACCTTGGCTGAGCATGATATTCTCTTCAATTGATCCCTTCATTCTGATTGAAGCTTCTTTGTGGCTTGAATGTGGAGGGTATTCTTGAATATGTATCTTTATCATTTTTATTTGACTTTGGTTGACCATGATTCCTTCCTTTGAGTAATTTTGCATAATTCTTACTATTTTTTTCATTCTTCTTTTCTCGCAAACTGGAGTGATTCTCTTCAAAATTCTCTACTTATGATGTGGAGGGTCTTCTTGAATATGTATCTTTATCATTTTTATTTGATTTTGGTTGACCATGATTCCTTTCTTTGAGTACTTCTGCATAACTCTTACTATTTTGTTCATTCTTCTTTTCTCGCAAACTAGAGTGCTTCTCTTCAAAATTCTCTACTTATGATGTGGATGTTTCCGTCTTTTCATCATTCTTGTTGAGCTTGACAATTTTGGCTCTCAATGTGACAACTTCTTCTCCAAGATTCTCAACCTCTTCTTCTTTCTTCATCATTTGACTCTTCATGACTTCTTCTGTTCGCTTTGCTTCTTCAAGTTGGATCTTCAAGGAGATGATTTCCTTTTCAAGCCTTCTTTCTTCTTAAACAAATTCCACTTCAAGTTGATTTAAGTCCTTAGTTCTTTCCTTAAGATGATCTGTCAAAATATTTTCTCTTTCTCTACTTCCTTTCTTTCGGCTTCCAAACACTACTTTTTTCCATCTTACCTTTGTATGTTTCTTCAATCTTTCTGGCTTCTTCTATCCGAGATTTTAGTTTCACGATGACCTATTGGGATTCTTTGGAACTTTCTTGAGAATTATTCTTGACCAATTTTTCTTCAAGAGACTTGTTTTTATTTCTTTCTTTCATCAATTCGTCTAGAGCAATGATTAATTCTGCTTCAAGATCTACTATACCTTCTTCACAATCTTCTTTTTCTGAATCTGTCTGACATGATGAACATATTTCTTCTTTTGTTCCTGCATCTTCTTTAGCACTCTCTAGCTCTGTGTTGGGAGATTCCTGAAAATAGAGATCATGTAGCTTATCCCAAAGTTCTTTAGCAGATAAACATTTTTCCACTTTCTCTTTAACCGAATAAGGTAATCCTTCCAAGATGAAATCCATTGTTATTTTTTTGTTTCTTTTCAATTCCTTTTTAGTTGCAGTCTTCGGTTTCTGATTAGCGGTATATCTTGTAACAACTAATTGCAAAACATCATATCCTTCTGCATGTAAAAATGTTTTCATTATGATATTCCACATCTCATAGTTCCGACCAATATGACCATCAAACCATGGTATTCCATTATCTATGTATGCACTATTATTTATCTCCATGATCTACCTTCTAGTGGTTAAACTATTTCCTGAAGGAATAATCTCTAATACCAATTATTGGAATACTGACAGGGGGGTCAATCAGTGTGAGCACGTTTACCACTTTTAACCACAATATATAAAATTCAACTTAATCAACATTATATCATCAATACAATATCAATGTATCATATATATATAAACATAAGCAACATCACATCAATAACATCAAATCAAGTACACATTACACCAGAATTTACGTGGAAGCCCAAACGGGAGAAAACCACAGAATGTTTTCTTATATATCACATAATATATTCATTGGAAGCATCGACTTCCCAATTCTCCAGCTGCAACTGGAAGGAGGATATCACCCCTTATTTACAGGCTCCAACTTGAAGGAAGCTATAACTCCCTGAATTTTCTGGTACCAACCAAAAGGAGGCTATAACCCCTTGATTCTCAGGTTCCAACTTGAAGGAAGCTACAACTCCCTGAATTCTTTGGCTCCAACCAGAAGGAGGATACAACCTCAAGGAAGCTCTAAATCCCTAATTCTTCAGCTCCAATTGGAAGGAGGCTACAACCCCCTTTCCTTGCCTCGTCCTGACACCCTAAAATATAAGTGTAGACCAACTTTCACTAACACAATCACTACCACTGTCACATCAACCTCTAACCTATCAATCTGTCACTATCATCGATACTCAACTAGATCCTCTCACATGGAGCATATACCAAGGAAACCTCTCAACTAGATGTCCAACATAACCAACACATGCCTCTACCAAACATGTATCAATATCACCAATATTCCATCACAAGATATGTGTCTCAACCATGTACCAAAGAATATACCAAACCATCAAATTGTACCATACCAAACATCAATCATGTACCACAACCTTTACCACACCAAGCACATCAACCATGCACCAACACCTGTACCAAACTGTGCATCAACCATGCACCAAAACTTGTACCATACCATGTACCAAATCATGCATCAACCAAAACCTGGGCCATACTATGTGCCAAAACCATATCATGCATCAACCATGTATGTCAGTACTCATTAATGTCACCAAGGAATGACTCATACATATACCAAAAATGTATCTCAAACAATGTGCCCAATATCCAAGATGCTCCTCAAACCATGTGCCTCAACCACATACCATATCACTCATGATATGCCTCAATCATGCCATACACCATATACCATAAGATATCGTCAATGAAGTGCCTCAACAAAGTACCAAACAACCAATATTATATACCAAGTATATGCCTCAACCATGCACCTAATATGTGCCTGAAGCATGTGCCAATGCCTCAACAATATACCAAAGACTTGCCTGAAGCATGCACCAGAACATCATCAACAAGTAACCCTCAAAACATGCATATAAACATACTTGTAACTCTGTAATATACCCGGTGTATGTGATCACAAACCTTCCTCAACTTCAACAACGAGAGAATAACATCTTCATAGAAATTTACCTTAGTCTCATGGGACTAGTTTTTGGATTAGTCACAAAACATAATTTTCAACAAGCATAACTCCGCACCTGTAATGAATGAAGGTATGAAACTTGTAACTAATATTATTCAATATATTCTCTGCAATTCCTCCAAGTTTCACTGCTTGGAAAATCATAGAAAATGAGTTATAGAAAAAATGGCAGACCTTGTTGAATTATGGCTTATTCTATAGAGAAAACTTGTAGAGCATGCCACTCGCGGAATATTTGATATCAATATCTGAAAATCATAAAAAAACATAATACAGACTGTACTCTATCCAATTCATTTGGTCTCACTGAATTTGGATCCTCTATGAAGAAGTTATGAATATTTTACCCGGAACACCTATTTGAGACTAGTTTCAGGACTAGCCAAAAACCCTATTTTCCATAGAGTGTATCTCAGAAAATACCCAGAAGCTGAAATTTTACATGTCTTCTACACTTGGATCCAAGTTTCTCTAGATGAATAATTATAGAAAAAATGTTATAGTGAATATGGTAAAATGGCCTTTAAATAACATACCTTAGAACACATCATCACAAGACTTCATCCTCCCTTGGAATTCCACCCTTCTTTACTTGATATTCCCTCTGAAATTCGCCTCAGATATCCTTGGTTACCTCAGATAAGAATCACTTACTCACTTAGAATATATTCAATAGAATGTGTGTGTAAAATGTACTTATGAGTGACTTCTTGAGGTGTATATATATTTTTTCTAAGTAACCTCTTTCCTTAACTTTAGGGCTTCTTGAACTCTCTTGTTACAACCACTTTACCCTTTCATTAATGAATTGTGACCAATTAGAGTATTCTTAACCCATCTTTGGGGCTTCCATAGGGGCTTCTTAATCCATATTTGGGGCTTCCAACTTCATGACCTCATAACTCCTCAATTGTGAGGAACCACATGGCGTAGCACCTATCACCGGAAATGACATGACGGGGACTATCCATCCATGAGTATCTTTGTTGGATGCAGGTCGAATCAAGAAGAATGGATATTTTTGGAAGAGAAGTATGCAAGAGGAAAGAGACAAATGGAAGGAAAAGCAGCACGCACGCATTCATGGAAGACCTAATGACGCTAGTGTTAGGGTTTTTGTAATACATTGTAATGGTTGGTGGGCCAAAGATATAAATAAGTGGTACTTAGGAGACACATAGAGATAGAGGGGAGAGGCAATATATACATAGAGCTAGATATCTAGATGGAAAGAGAGACATACAAGACACAGAGAGGGACAAAGAGGAAGGGAATTGTAAGGACTGTATAAGTCATTAAGCTGGTGAGCTAGAGAAGTCAAGAGAAACTTGATCCTGAGGGTTAGATCGCAAGCTGAGGATCCTGGTGCGATCTAGTCAGCCTCACAGGGATCGAGGAGTCGGTGGGAAAGAGGAGGGACTAAGACTGTAACCACACACGGTGTGATACCTTTCTAAACTATAATAAAATCCTGAGACCTAGATCTTTGTGGATGTAGCCCAAGAGGGGGTGAACCACGATAACATTGTGTTATGCGACTGAATGAATGTGTCTTTAGTTCTGATTAGTTGATGAATGTTGAATGAATGAAGTAATTAAGTAGATCTGTTATTTTACATGCATGCATAAAATGAATATTACAACTAGAGGTTAAATGGATTGAATAAAGGGTACGATGCACAAGCACAGATCCCTCTCAATCCCGGGTTGCAAGCACATGAGTATTGCAGCCACCCATAGAGCTATCTCGGGTGAGACTGCGTAGTGCACTCCGTGTACTGCGTTGCCTTCTGGGTTACCAGAGGGGCCGATAGTCTTCAAGGGATTTTGTTGGGAAGCTTCTTAGTTATGAACTGGGGTCAATTTGTAATGGTCAATGAGAATTAGAATCAAAATCCCTCAATACCAACAAGAGTAGATAGATAAAAGGGAAAGAAACCAACAATCTTACTTGCATGTACATTTTTCTTCATGTCCATATTCCTCAACCAAGTTTAGGTCCCATAACCACACATCTGGGGCTTCATGTAGACTTCATCAAATGCACATATCACATATGATGACAACTAACTCTCCATCAATTACAACTAACTCACCATCAATCTCAACCATATATCTAGGGATTCCAAACTTCTCCAAGAGTTGACATCAATCTCCAAGGGTTGACATCAATGAAAACCAAGTGTCAAAACCACTATCCAACAATCTCCCCCTTTGGCATTGATGCCAATACCAACATCAATGGCAATACTGATTATCCATCACTCATGATCCCTCTGTGACCATTGTTCCTCATCAATGTTTCTCACTCTCCCCCTTTGACATCAATGGTAAAGGGTCTCTCTCCTTGGGGCTGCTCCCCATGTCTTCATGCTTCTATTCTTTCTTTTTGTTTCCATGCCTTTGTTCTTTCTCTTCACTTTTGACATCATGGGAAAAAGGATAACTCCCCTTGTCGGTATGTCTCCCCCTGTCTCCATGCTACTGATTCTTCTTTTCTGGATCTCTTTTTCTAATGATTTATTTTCCCTTAACTTCTCTGCAAGATGTCGTGTAGATAAATGTAGGGATACATGTAAGTGTTTCTTTTCCTCTCTTCCAATGCTTCCTAATTGTCCATTGGTGCTTCCTCTTGTAATTCTCTGATATATATATAAATAATTCATTACTTGATTTCAAATGATCTGTCATGACCATACTATTCAACAATGTCCCTCTGATGATATAGCTTCTGTTGTAGATTTCTCTTTCCTTGTTCTGTTGTGCCTTTCCCTGCTTGCCTTTCTATGACCAAATGATTCCAATTGATTCCACTGATTTCAATTGTAAATACATTGTTATGCATATTCCCTGACCGAAGTTTTCCGTACATGTTGAGTATTCATCTCTGTCCATATGTCATAAGTTGTCCATAACTTTGCTACTCAACTATCCACAATGATGACTCATTTGTCATTCTGTACTTCTGCTATCTGATTGCTCTGAATTTGTCTCTGCAAATAATTCAAACTGATCAAAGGATGGTTCTTTGATCTGTAGTAGCTATTGCACTGAATCCCCTTGTTCAATATTCATATTTACCGGGAGTCTCCAATCCGAATGGCTCAGAACAATGGAGGAATCCACCCTAATACAGAGTAGTCTTCCTCTTCGTCTGTAGACTCATCATCTCTTTGAACTCTAACTTCTTCCTTTTTGCCTCATGTGGATTGATCTCGCACTACAATTAATGAAAGTACAATATCTTGAGCGTATTCTTTATTCACCTGCTATTCTTTTCTTTCTCGCACTACTGCCAATTCTATGATCTCTGGGACATGGTCTTTATTCACCGGTTCTTCTTGTTTCTCATTTCTTCTCCAAACCTTCATGTATCTGACATCTTCCTTTTTTCTTGTAGATTTTTCTTGATCTTGTACTATTGTCAATCCTTTGAGTATGACTTATGGGTGTCCTTCATTCATCTGATCTTTCTTTACATGTTCTTGTTTCTTTTCCATACGTTCATATATCATATACCAATGTTCTCTTTCATATAAGTATCCATCATGCTTCTACAATCACGAGCTATGTGTCCATAGTTATGGAATTTGTAACATTCAATGTTAT
Organism: Picea engelmannii; assembly: GCA_009831015.1. NCBI lineage: Eukaryota > Viridiplantae > Streptophyta > Pinopsida > Pinales > Pinaceae > Picea > Picea engelmannii. The sequence goes on along the minus strand of ML810547.1, from coordinate 272,113 downwards.
GTGGGGCCACATAAGCATTTATTGCTTGAACATTTCTTCCATAACCCCTACAATCTGCAACTTTATGTCCAAAGTTAGTACAATAAAAACAATGATCATAAAACAAATTTACATACCTGGGAGTGAATGATCTTCTTTGTGGTGTATACATTCTGAATTTTTGCCTTGGCTGATCATGATCTTCTCTTCTGTTGATCCCTTCATTTTGATTGAAGCTTCTGTGTGGCTTGAATGTGAAGGGTCTTCTTGAATATGTATATTTATCATTTTTCTTTGATTTTGGCTGACCATGATTCCTTCCTTTGAGTACTTCTGCATAACTCTTATATTTTGTTCATTCTTCTTTTCTGGCAACCTGGAGTGCTTCTCTTCAAAATTCTCTACTTATGATGTGGATGTTTCTATCTTTTCATCGTTCTTGTTGAGCTTGACGATTTTGGCTCTCAATGTGACAACTTCTTCTTCAAGCTTCTCAACCTCTTCTTCTTTCTTCATCATTTGACTCTTCATGAATTATTCCATTCGTTTTGCTTCTTCAAGTTGGATCTTCAAGGAGATGATTTCATTTTCATGTCTTCTTTCTTCTTGACCGAATTCCACTTCAATTTGATTTAATTCCTTAGTTCTTTCCTTAAGATGATCTGTCAAAATCTTTTCTCTTTTCTCTGCTTCCTCTCTTTCGGCTTCCAAACACTGCTTTTCTTCCATCTGACCTTTGTATGTTTCTTCAATCTTTCTGGCTTCTTCTAGCCGACCTTTTATTTTCACGATGACCTGTTGGGATTCTTTGGAACTTTCTTGAGAATTATTCTTGACCATTTTTTCTTCAAGAGACTTGTTTTTTTTTTTTTTTCATCAATTCGTCTAGAGCATTGATTAATTCTACTTCAAGATATACTATACCTTCTTCACAATATTCTTCTTTTGAATCTGTCTGACATGACAAACATATTTATTTTTTTGTTCCTGCATCTTCTTTAGATATGTGATGGGAGATTCCTCAAAATAGATATTATGTAGTTTATCCCAAAGTTCTTTAGATGATAAACATTTTCCCACTTTCTCTTTTACCGAATAAGGTAATCCTTCCAAGATAAAATCCATTTCTATTTGTTGTTTCTTTTCAATTCCTTCTTAGTTGGAGTCTTTGGTTTCTTAGTAGCAGTATATCTTGTAAAAACTAATCGCAAAACATCATATCCTTGTTCTTGTAAAAATGTTTTCATTATGATATTCCACATCTCATAGTTCCGACCAATATGATCATCAAACCATGGTATTCCATTATCTGTGTATGCACTATTCTTTATCTCCATGATCTACCTTCGAGTGGTTAAAATGTTTCATGAAGGAATTGGGTCTAATACCAATTTGTTGGAATACTGTCAGGGGGGGTGAATCAGTATGAGCACTTTTACCACTTTTAACCACAATATATAAAATTCAATTTAATCAACATTATATCATCAATATATCATCAACATGACATCAATGTATCATAAGAATATAAACATAAGTAACATCACATCAAAAACATCACATCAAGTACAAAATACACGATAATTTACGTGGAAACCCAAACAGGAGAAAACCACAAAATTCTTTCTTATATATCACAAAATACAATCATTGGAAGCACCAACTTCCCAATTCTCCAGCTGAAACTGGAAGGAGGCTATGAACCCCTATTTACAGGCTCCAACATGAAGGAATCTATAACCCTCTGAATTCTCCGGCTCCAACCAGAAGGAGGATATAACCCCTTGATTCTCAGGTTCCAACCTGAAGGAAGCTACAACTCCTTGAATTCTCCGGCTCCAACTAGAAGGACGATACAACCCCCTGATTCTTAGGCCCCAACCTGAAGGAAGATCCAACTTCCTGATTCTCTAGCTCCAATCGGAAGGAGGCTAAAACCCCCTTTCGTTTCCCCATCCCGCTGCCCTAAAATATAAGTATAGACCAACTATCACTACCACAATCACTGCCACTGTCACATCAACTTGTAACAGGTCAACCTGTCACTATATCCAACTTGTCACTGTCATCGACATTCAACAAGATCCTCTCACATGAATCATATACCAAGGACACTCTCAACTAGATTTCCAACATAACCAACACATGCCTCTACCAAGCATGTATCAATATTACCAACATGTCATCACAAGATATGTGCCTCAACCATGTACTAAAGCATGTACCAAACCATCAACCTGTACCATACCAAACATCAATTGTGTACCATACCAAGTGCATCAACCATGCACCAAAAACTGTACCAAACTGTGCATCAACCATGCACCAACACCTGTACCAAATCATGCATCAACCAAAACCTGTGTCATACTATGTGCAAACACCATATCATGCATCAACTATGTATCTCACCATGCATGAATTTCACCAAGGAATTCCTCATATATATACCAAAAATGTATATCAAACAATGTGCCCAATATCTAAGATGCTCCTCAAACCATGTGCCTCAACCATATACCATATTACTCATGATATGTCTCAATGATGCCATACACCATGTACCATAAGATATCATCAATGACGTTCCTCAACAAAGTACCAAACAACCAATATCATATACCAAGTATATCCCTATACCATGCACCTTAAGCATGTGCCAATGCCTCAACAATATACCAAAGACTTGCCTGAAGCATGAACCATAACATCATCAACATGTAACCATGAAAACATGCATATACACATACATGCAACTCTGTAATAGACCTGGTGTATGTGATCACATATCTACAGACCTTCCTCAACTTCAACAACAAGAGAATAACATATTCATCAAACTTTACCTTAGTCTCACGGGACTAGTTTTTGGATTAGTCACAAACCCTAATTTCAACAAGCATAACTATGTACCTGTAATGAATGAAGGTTTGAAACTTGTGACCAATATTATTCAATATATTCTCTACAATTCCTCCAAGTTTCACTACTTGGACCATCCCATAAATAGAGTTATAGCAAAAATGGCAGACCTTGTTGAATTATGGTTTATTCTAGAGAGAAAATTTGTAGAGAATACCATACAAAATATTTGATATCTAGCTTTCAAAATCCTACACGACGTACTACAGACTGTACTCTATCTAATTCATTTGGTCTCACTGAATTTGGATTCTCTATGAATAAGTTACGACTTTTTTACCCAGAACACCTGTTTGAGAATAGTTTCAAGACTTGCCCAAAACCCTATTTTCCATAGAGTGGATCTAAAAAAAAGAAACGACTCATAAGCTAAATTTTTTACCATAGATACCTTGATATGTCTGCTCAACTAGATCCAAGTTTTTTTGTCTGAATCATTCTACAATTTTTTTTATAGAGAATATGGTAATATGACCTTTAAATAACATACCTTAGAACACATCATCACAAGACTTCATCCTCCCTTGGAATTTCGCCCTTATTTACTTCATCCTCCCTTGGAATTTCACCCTTATTTACTTCATCTTCCCTCTGAAATTCATCTCATATATCTTTGGTTACCTCAGATAAGAATCACTTACTCACTTAGAAGATATTCAATACAACGTGTGTGTAAAATGTACTTATGAGTGACTTCTTGAGGTGTATATATACTTTTTCTAAGTAACCTCTTTCCTTAATTTTAGGGCTTCTTGAAATTTCTTGTTACAACCACTTTACCCTTTTATTAATGACTTGCAACTGATTAGGGTCTTTTTAACCCATCTTTGGGGCTTCCAACTTCATGACCTCATAACTCCTCAATCGTGAGGAACCACGTGGTGTACAACCTATCACCAGAAATGACATGATGACGACTATCCATCGATGAGTTTCTTACTTGCATGTACATTGAAATTCATGTCCATATTCCTCAACCAAGTTTGGGTCCCATAAACACACCTCTGGGGCTTCATGTAGGCTTCATCAAATGCACCCATCACATCTGCTGACAACTAACTCTCCATCAATGACAACTAACTCACCATAAATCTCAACCATATATCTAGGGCTTCCAGACTTCTCCAAGAGTTTACATCAATCTCCAAGGGTTGAAATTAATGAAAACCAATTGTCCAACAATATGACCAATCAAGGGTATCTCTACCCTCTAAGTGGACATATGGGCACCATTTTGAGCACCAGGGATGGATCTCATGATCTTTGTCCCACGAGTACCATATGGGATCCATTATGGGTTTTTTGGGACTATGGATGGGTATCATGCCCTTGGACATGGTTTGAGGATGATAATATTTGTAGTGATCACAAAAAATGTTTTACATATTGCTCCACACAAAAAAATGTTTGTCAAAATAGTTTAATAAAAAAAATTCCACAAATAAGTCATATTGGAAACAAAATAATCACAATTTGATAATAAAACATAACCCATGGTGAATAGGTGAGATCAAAGGGATTTAATGATATGATACCACTATTGTGGAAATGTATAAGGAAAAAAATGAGAAATATATGGAAGCACAAGTACATAATAACTTAACAATTTGGAGACATCATAATTACCTTAGTAGAGCTTTCATGTCCTCTACATTTCAATCTTTTTGTTATCCATGTAGATGGTGTTCATGGTGTTCCCATCAATAAGTTGACACCATACAACAACCACATATTTTTAATATCCACTCCCCCCTTTTCTTGCCTTGTCTATATGCAATCTCAAGGCCATGGCCACTGCCTCGCTACACCCAATGTGGTTCTACCATGCACAAGATTTGAATGCTATTGTTGTTTTTTCTACCCACAAACCCATTATTGCTCCTTGGATAATTGACTAGGGACTCAATCATGGTGCTTTTTAATAGAAAAAATTTAGTTTCTTGCATGGATTCTCATGAATTAAAATACAAAAAACTAAACCAAGACTTATATATAGACACATAAACTAAACATATTACATTTACATGGAAGCTTCTAGGCTATATCACATTCCTTTAGCATTGAGTATATCTCATTGTCTTACATACTATATCCTATATCTTTTTTATTATGTATAGGTTTTCTAATGTTGTATGGAATAAAAATTGTGCCATCAATGATCAAGGAATTGCTCAATTTCATCATGCTCTTTATAATGATCCCTCCCACCAAGGAAACCCACCCATATTAATTGTTTTTGACAACCTAAAACACAAAGGATGACACAAAAAAAGAGGAGAGGATAGGGTAGTGGTAAAAATGGTTGTACTTGTTGTCTTCTCTCTACCAAATACACAAGAGAGGAAAAAATAAAGGAGAGGGTAGTTAGTGTATTATTATTTTGAAAAACAAAGTTGCTATGAGTCATCTAACTCGGGCCCTTTTCGCCCTTTTTCAACCTATTTTTGTGTTTGATGGGCGCACAATTTATTTAAGTTACTTTTATACTATAATTAAGTTAGTTTTATCTTCTTTATTCTTTGTTAGAGATGGGAAAATGGATGAGAGTTCAACTTTTGTCTAGAATTTGATTTGTGTAGAAGAATTAGGGCTGTAAAATCTGACTATTACTTCTAGTATTCATGTACCATGTGTAGGGCTTGTTACTACCCAAACTAGAAACTTTGGTGAGGGTGCTATTGGGGATAATAACAACATGGGAAATGCACCGCTTTTATCTTAGCACAATCTCCCCTTCACTTTAGTCTAGCTCCTTGAAGCCATGGGGGGTATCCCAATCCTTAGAAACAACTTGTATAGTAAAAGTCACTTCCAACTACAAACCTCAATACATGTTAGATATGTTGAAATATTGTAACTTCGAAGAGTATTCTAATTATATTTGAGTTATTATATTATAGATAAAATCCCCTTTTGTGGATTGATCATGTAGGGTCTTGTATAACACCAAATCCCCTTTTGTTGATTGGTCAAACCATATTTTATGGTGGTATTTGTGAAGTCGGCCCCTAGGGTTTATAAAGAGGTTTTAACCATTCTTGGAAGAAGTCGGCCCTACTAAGTGAAAAGACATAACTCTAGCACCTCCTCACTAGTATTTATAAGTGAGGATGGCACCTCATTTGTTCACTCACTCACTCACTCTTCTAGTGCGCATCTTTTGAATGAGAGTGAGGCAGATGCTCATTCCTAGTCTATTCTTGGTGGTTTGGTCTTAAGTCTTGGCATTCTATTGGAAATCTATTATTGAGGAAGTTTTTGTTGGGTTTTCTGCCCCATGAGGGTTTCCTAGGATAAAATGTTGTGTACCTTGTGATTGTGTTTCTTTCAGTGATCCTACTTATTCTGTTGTTTTGGAAATGCTCTAGAAAATTGAAAAGAACCTAATAATATCTCTAAATTTAACATGGTATCATAGCTTGATTGAATAAACCACCTTTCACTCGGTATCCAAAAACATCATTATTGTCGTACAATAACATTAGGTATTTTATTGGAAAGAAATTTCTGACTAAAAACCATCTAGGTAAGTGCGCCCTACCCTAGCGCATCATTTGGCATCTTGAGCGCACCTTTTCAGTGGCCAGAATCTCCAAAAAGACAAACCCTAGTTTTGATTGGTACCAGGAAACCAGAACCAGTACTAGAAGTACCAGTCCAGATTTGCACAGGTCAAGTTTCAAGGGGTAAAACTTGGAATTTTCTGAAATAGTGAGCTCCAACAAACTCGCCTCAGTCCAACGCATCTAGTCCATGGATCAAAATTCCAAAATTTGAAGTTTAAAAAATTGGGTTTTCCTCATAAAACCCTAAGTTGCAGTTGCAATTGAAGTACCAATTGCAATTGTAGTTGCAGTATCAGTATCAGTTGCAGTATCAATTACAAGTTGAAACACCTTTGAAGCTTTTAAAGGTTTGCTATTTATTACCACAGTTTCCTGATGGTGCCACTACCTACCAATACTATCAAAGGTATGTACTTACATATGTTTAAACTGCTAGTGCTAAAGGGTATTTGCAGGAGAAGGGATCTTTTGTCATAGATCCAAAAGGATCTCATATCCAACACAGTCAAAGGAATAATGCACCCCGGGTTTGATTATTTTTTATATGCATCTATTTTTTATGACATTATGAACATCTAGGTTTTATGTTGAAGTTATGACCATCATACTAGCCATTGGTCAAAATTAAAGTCAAGGTATTAGATTGATTAAAGCTGAGATTATAGAGTTTATTCTCTAACTTAGATTTCTGTTAAGAAAACATATTATCTCAGTACAAAGGATGGGTTTAAGAGAATACTTGTCATCTTGAGTGAAGGAGACTAGGAAGAAAAGCAACAACACTCATTCTTGAGGACAATAGTCCAGGTTCCAAGTTTGATTGATCAAGTTGATAAGATTCAAATTTGCACATGTCAAGTTTGATAACTACCTCATTACAGGTTACCATGGAGGAATGATTGATCACAACACTAGAAGAGTGTTGCTCTCATTTCTTATTAGTTTATTTCTTACTTTTGACCCTTGTTTCAGGTAGGTCACAAGTGATAGCTCTAAAGGAGATACTATGACGATTGTTCTCACTATTGTTTTATTATTTTTATAAAGAGTATTATTCTTGTCTGTTGTCTCTCCCTTGTTGATCTTGTTCCGGGAAGGTCATAGGTGATAACCCTTAGGAAGTTATAATGATGATTGCAAGAGGCAACATATTAGATGAGACATGGATCAGACTATCCAAGTTGTATACATGATTGTATACATCCATGTACCAAAGAAAATGAATACAAAGTATCTCATATGGAGACTGATTGTAAGGAGCAGAAGGCTCCAAAGATGACTGGACATTATAATCAAACTCATAGTAGACTTGGTCAATGGATAATGAAGCCACCTTGACAAGAAGTAGAATTCGTTTGAAGTATGACTCAAACTTTCATATTAAGACTTGGTATTCAACACGAAGTATATCCTGGAGAGACTATGAAGTTTTTGTAGACTCAAAACTCAGACTCAGAGTAAGCTTGATCTCAGAGAGGATCAGATGGGAAAAAGAGACGAATTCTAGGAAGGATAGAAAGATTCCATGAGTTGAGAAGACTATATTGTAGCTTCAGAGACTTCTATGAGATGTGAAATCTCCTGGGAAGATTCCCTTGTTTCAGTGACAGAGGAGGAAGCTAGTCAGAAGGACCGGGATATGGATTTTTCCTTAAGACTAGAAAGGAAGTCAGTGGTGACTTCCAAGATTGATCTAACGGATCAAGCATGTTGTAGATAACCATATAAAGATGTACAAATCCTGATTTGTGTCTAGAAGATTTTCCCAACAAGAGGGAGGGTACTATGGAAAGACACTTACTCCAATAATCGAAGAAATAATTCCAGTATTCGTGAAGATAGCCATAACAACCATGATTCTGATACAATATGAGATTTAGGGGGAGCTAACTAAAACATCATATTTCTTTCATTTCTATTCTGTCACATTACTCTTCTTGCATTTCTATTTTGGGGTATATCTTTTTGAAGGACAATCTATGAACTGCGCATTTTCATTGCTTTAATTTAATTTCTCGTAGCTTGCATTTACATTCCTTAGTGTTATTTTTTTGGATTTGTATTACTTTCCTTTACATTTATGTAGCTTGTGTGGTTTTTCCAGCCTTAGATTAGGCTAGACTAGGCTCCAATCCTGCACATATTGTGATTGTGCCTAGAATCTTACGAGCCTCGGTTGATAATTTAATGTGAGAATTAATAATGCATATATTTAACTTGACATTTTTGGCGACGTTTCTAGGGAGGTGCTAAAGGGATTGAAGCCTAGGTAGGTAGGTTGCCTTTAAATTACACATCCTGGTGGAGGACATGATGGCAAGATGAGAGATAACAACCTGGGTGTCCACTTTAGTGGGTCTATACCCAAAGCCAAGTCTATTCTTTTTTCTGCAAGTGTGAACTTACTTTTCTGCAAGTGTGTTTACTTTTCTGCAAGTTTGTTTATTTTTTTTCAAGTGTGTTTACTTTTTTGCAAGTGTGTTTGTTTTCCTACAAGTGTGTTTATTTTCCTACACATGTGTTTGTTTTCCTGCAAATGTGTTTACTTTACTTTATGCCGGTGTGTTTTATTTTCTGCAAGTGTGGCATGTTTTCGATTTTGCAATAGGTTTCCATTCATTTGTTTTAGTATTCCATTTCTAATTATTTCTTTTGGGTGTTGTAAGAAACCCATGTATTAATCCATGTGTGAGATAGGACCCATCAACCAACAACAAATACTCAAAGATGATTAATAGTTTGAAAGAACTCTCTCAAATCCTAGCAACGATTGGGATCTCAATCTATACCTCCCAGGAAGAGCAAATCTTGACAATAGTCAAGAACCTATATTCCTCTCCAGAAGTGAAAGAAGAACAAGATTTCCATGAGCCACATCCACAAGAAGATCTAGAATCATTCTGTAATCACCCTTTCCAACCTATAGAGGATACTAAAGAATCATGGACCACATCTGATGGAGAGCCACCATTAGAACTCGAGATTGAGGAGTTCTTGATATTCCTTTATGAAGATCCTCTATGCACTAACGAGACCAATCATCTGAAAGAAGATTATCTGCATGGAATGATAGAGGAAGACACGCAAAGTGGTCTAAATGAGGAAGTGAACCAAGAACACTATGACTACATTGAACTATGGTTCCAGATGACTATCAGATTGAAGCACCACTCTCTTCTTCAACAACTCTTTACGTCATATTATTCAAAACAATTGGTTCCTCATGTTCGGGTACTTATTAAAGTACATTGTTCAAACTTGAATGTGAGTATATTTATAATCCTATTACACACGTGGCTTCATTGGAAGTACTCATATACTTGAAAGGCGTCTCTTCCTAGGTAAGGTAGGATAGTAAATAAGTAAATAAATGTTGCATATAGTTGTTAGTTTAGTTTAAAAACATAGTGCAACATCATTTTTTTATATTTTGGAAAAATTGGGCTAAGAAACTAATCTTAAAGGAGTTTGTTGCCCCCAAAAATTTTAATATGTTTTTAGATTTTTTCGAAGGTTTCTAAATAAATTAGGCTATGATGATTTGCTGGAATTTTTCAGGTATTCTCTTTTCATCTGGATTGGGAGAACACCTTCATGACTTATTCAAGGAAGTAATTGCATTACTTATGGTTATGTTGTTTTGTAAAAACTGTCTTTTATCCTAATCTTTTATTACCTAACACTGTTTTGGAACAACATAATTTATTTTTCTATTACTTCCCTAAACTTTTCTTTTCTTGTTTTGAACATTGTTCTCTGACTTTTATTAGTTTTCTCTACTATTTTTCTGAACTTTTTTCCTTGCCGAAGTTTACAGTTTAGGTAATTATTAACAGGGGAAAACTAAAAAGAAAGGAGTTCAAATATTAAACCTAAGACTTATTGTGATAACCAATCATTTTTATTTTATTTTTCAGAGATTTCTTTTCCCTTATTTATACAAAATTTCATACCATTTATTTTAGCCGTAGCTTATAGCCCTATTTCTTATATGATGGGATTACATAAAGTTAAAAGTCCATATTATGAGGCCCATAGGCAGCTAGTACAACCTGATCTAATTTCAAAGATGGTCAGTAGAACATCCTTATTAAAGAGTAGAAAGAGAGTGCATGAAGTTTATACCCATGGGAACACTACCATAATTCTATATGAAGAAGATGAACTTAGGGACAAGAGGTTATTCTCTAGTGGCTTCATCCACCACACATTAAAAGGGATCAACCATACATATCACTTCAATTTGACTAAACTCATTAAGTATCCTTTATATAGGGACAACCTATAGGAATGTAATATTTCCACCCTCAAACTAGTACCATCCCGTGCCTTTAAGGTTATTTTCAGAGCAACTCCACCATCCACCCAATACATATATATACACATATCATAAATTTCAAGAGTGGAATTCATGGGACTAGAGCATATGACAGAAAATGGGTGCAAGAGGCCAACTCATCGAGGCTATAGACTCCTGCTGGCAGCGGGTCCCAACTTGTGGTACTAGAGGGTAATTTAAAATTCAATACTTGTAGGTGTCATCCCACGCCTGTAGAGGGATTTATGATGACTGCTCCCCCCATATCTAATTATATTTGTTATGCAAATTGTAAAAAGGAAGTAATGGGACAAGAGTTGAATCTCTCAGAGTAAAATGGGTTTAATAGGTTACCTAGTCGAGGCTATAGACGCATGTTGGTAGCAATTTCAAACTTGTGACACCTATATTGAATAAACCTAATCCATTTTTTCCCTATGTTCAATACTTCTTTTGAAGTTTTCTCAGAAAGAAGCATGAGTGGTTAGAGCCAGGGTGAAATGAACTCCATCTAACTGCCACTTGAGAATAACCCAAAGTTCACCTTAAGACCCTGTCATCCATTTCATACTATATCTAAGATTTACTATCTTAAGAGTGTTATCACTCCAGGAAACTCTCCTAGGCTGTAAGTCGGAGATGCCTGGTAACTAACTCTTTTTGGGAAATATTTTCTTAATAATTGATGTGATTTTTGGATCAAGATGAATATCTAGGGACTGGACTGTGTGTTCAAGACTGTCTAGAAATATAAAATCTCACAAGGCCTTCTAGTAATGCAGTCAGACAAGGTTTGATTAAATGGAAGAGAAAATAGCTATTGAACCAGATTATACTCATATAAAACAAGCACAATGGGTTTAATAACTAAGGAAATAACTTATGATTATCAACTTAATCAATCAATTAGTGAGATGACAGTCACATGCAGATTGAATGAGAATCAATAAAGAACCTTCACTCATAAGATATCAGAGAACAGAAAAGAAAATCTGACAACACAACTGAAGGAAGCTTGCAATTTTTCATATAATAAGAATAGGTCTCTCTTACAGTAGCAGCATGTAGAACCGAAAATCGAACCCCTTAGTGCTCCAAATGTCTTTGGCTTTATAGCCTTTTTACAATCAGTTTCAGATCCTAAAACAATGGATCTGATATTCTAAAATTAGAAATTCAAAACTGATTCACAAAAGATAAGGAGAGATCCTCAAGATGAGGTCAACCTCTATCTTTTGGTCTTCAAACATTGGTTGAAAGTTGATGAAGTGTAGCCTAGCCTTCCAAGGCTCTTTGATCTGTTCCTTTGAAAGTGGAATTCGAATTTGATGATGTGTGCCAAAAATCCCTATCATTTTCCCCTTGAAAATCACCAAATCTAGTCAAAAAATTCCCTTTTGACCTTCATCTCCAAAAATGGCCTTCATATTTTGATTTGATAATTCATAACCAACTTATTGAAGAAGAATTCAAACCATTCAAACCCAAAAATTCCTGATCTGGGTGAAAATTTGGCTATTCTGGCCATCACAGGCTTTCAACAACTAACTCACTCGAAAATCTGCTCCTTAGCTGTTGAAAGGCGCAGCTTTCCACAGCTAACTAGTCATAATTCTGCCTTCTGCGCTGGTGAAAGTGCAGAGTTTTTCAAAATCAAATTTCTCGGTCATGGAGAGTCCGTTTTTCATGTTTAAATAGTCGATCGACATCTACAAATCCTGAAATTTCCAATGGTGCTTTCATATCTACATTTGAAGCTAGGGAAGATGTCAAAATTTTCACTACAAGATTAGGCATCCCTCTTTCAAAAATGCTGGTGCGTTTTTGGTTGCTAACATCTGGCTCCAACTGGGATGGATACCTCCCTATGAGGTCTCCAAGAACCTAGCAGACCTTGTGCCTTTAGTATTGGGCCATGGAGTCACTCGGCCTTTTCGGTGGTTAATGAGCACACACGGGCTCGCCTAAACCACCAAAAACATAAACTTTCCCAAAAATCGAAACTAGATGAATCTCGATTACCTTTTCCGGATCGGATATCAATACAACAACAACTTCAGATACAAAGTATTTCAGATCCTTTGATATGTGCAGGTAGCCTTATAGAAACACAATGAGGAAACCAAGATGCACCACCACTAGCATTTACATAAGGTATAGAAGTAGTATCAAGGACTACAGTAAACCAAAAATCCACTGGATTGTGTGGACGATCATAAAGAAGCCACAGATAAGTCTACAATAATAATAAAAACTTAGGCTGTGAAGCCACCAACGGAGGGTGTTGTCGGTTGCAACCATGTCTCTGTAAACTTTTTCTGGATCATGTATCAATGGATGGCATACCAGTATAATAGCCACTCCCAACATATGTTCTAGCCCACTGTTAGCAATGCTCTCACCTATGTCTGTAACATTGTTGATCTCAGAAAACCATGGAAGAAAAACACCATGCATGAAAGCAAGCACTTTCTCAAGCACAATCAAGCAGATGAATGCTTTGTAACTGCCTGCTGGGTAAGCATTCTTTCTGATTTCATAAAGGTGTCAAGCTTAATTGGCTTCCATGGATAGCTCAGGCTGCTCCTGCCATATGTTACAACTTTTGACCTATCGAGGATAAGGTTGGCAACCATCCTCTTATTGACATTATGTAGAGCTTCATAGTATACTGATGTCTGTTGCTCGCATGTGAAAAATCTATTCTCAATGTCATATAGGTTATACAACAAAATCATTAAGAGAAGAGCACCAGTCAGTTGGCTGCCACCAGTTGTATGGTTGTACAGATAGTGCATGCATCCAGATGCTATATTTAAGCCTGTTAGCCACTTCCATCATCGCTAAAGCCTTTACTAGCATCTCCTGGTATATCTCAGAACCTGCAGGGCCATACAACAATATTCTGGGATTTACAGTAGGCAGCTCCATCGCAAATTTTGTGAATTCTTTACGCTTCAAGTGTATGAAGGTTGATGCAATCAGCACACTCTTTGTGTTCTCACTTAGGTAATATGAGAAGTCATCAAACGAGACATTAGTGTCTTTTCCATCAGTAATCCCTCTTCGTAAATCTTCCTTCAAATCTTGGCATTTGGCAGACATGACAGACAAGTCAACATCTCTTCCACCTTCTCTCCTTTCTTCACAAAATTGTTTAAAAAGAGTTACACTTAAATCCACGTCGCAGTGATTTGATGGTGTCAGAAATTTCAAAAGAGGTTTCAATGATCCATTTAACCCAGAATATTTTCCATTCTCTGTCTCAAGACCAACATCCGAGCTGTCAAGATTTAGATGTTCATTTGTTGCTGTTACATCTGCAGACAAGATAACAGGTGCTTTGTCACTCATTGGAATATCAACTGCACCATTTGGATCAGAGGTCGTTTTTCCCGTCTGACCAACTACTTCAATATCTTAGACAGACCCATCTAACATTTCACATGAAGGTGGAAACTAAGGCCTGTCGATTCCTTGCTGGGACTCTTCAATATTTGCAGCGGATGGTGGCAACAAGTTTAGGTCTGGCCTCAAACTTGACAATGATGCTAAAATTTATGCTCCTGCTACAGTTGAAGGATCCTCTGATCTTGATTCAAATGGTGCTGCCTTACCTGTGGCTCTTTGATTTTTTGTCAGTCCAACAGAAGCTGAGGCATTTTCATTTATTAACGGTTGAAATATATAGGCATGGTTTCCAGGATGACTGAAAACAATCTCGTCTCTGCCTTTAATTACAACATTAGTCTTTCTAAAATTCTTTCCATTGACTTGAACAAACCTATTGCTGCCAATGCTTTCAAGAACAATTGTCACAGCACCTTCATGCGGTATATAATGCTATAACTCAACAACCAATTGTGACTTCAACAAACAGGAGCAAATGTTTCAAGCAAGCATCGAATCAAAATTTTGACGAGGTAATAGGTATTCAGAATTTGACAAGTATTGAACTATGGCTCAGCAATAGGAGGAACATTCAAATAACAGTTATGAGTCAGAGTTATGCCTATGTATTAATTTCGACAATCAGGGAATGACTAATCAGTGTAATTGGAAACGAACTCAAGAGTTATCAAGAGAGTGGAGTTCAATAATCAATGACATCTTAAACAGACCGAGAGTATAGGTGATATCCATTCAATTAAGGCGAAGGCTAGGCAAGAATAATGACTCAACTGACCTGTTAATAGATTTTGAGGCGATGAATGCTCAGCTTTAATCACAAAACATAATGTAATGAAACGAAATGTTGTTATGGTGATTATGTTCTTCAAATCAGGGATTCAACCATATTCTGCCACTTAGATGGAAATTGAAGCTCCAGTTGCACGCCTGTAGGAGAGAATCACGGGATAGACAACTGCTCTCGGACTCTCTGCAAATCCGATCAAATCCGGAGCATACATAACAATCCTCACAATCTTCGTGCGTCGAATGGCCAACAGATGCGGAACCACGTCGTCCCACTGTTTGTTGCCACTGGTCTGTTGTTTTTCATTGCTTCTGACACGAGTCTGCACAACTAGACAGTGATGCCAGGCATACGATCCTCCTGGTGCAACGAAGGAGCATGACCATGACCACTGTGTATACAATTTACATCTGGGCAGCTTCATGGGTGGCGGTCCTGGTCCACAGGGCAATCTTTTCTTGTCTAGCTCTCACATTTGCCACAGCACCGCAAATCTCATCGCCTTCATCAAATTGCTCACTGATCATGGCCAACAAAATATTAAATCATAGTTGATCCAATCCAGCCTTGCCGCCTCGGGTGTTAGTGGCAGTCCACTTTCCTCCTATAGAGCCCACATGAACCTCAAGTGCCACGCATGTAGATGCAGAGGAAGATACATTATGTGTACCCATTACAGAAGAATGTTCATGTTGGATATCATAAGCAGGACCAACACTGTTATCTATGGGAACATTTGAAGTTAATTTCTCTGATGGAACAGATTCAGACCATTTGTCACATATGAGGAAGAACCCCCAGACCTTTTCACTATACTTAACTTATCCATGGATTTGCATCTCATAACCTCATCAACTGCAGCTGCAATACTTGGTTCTTTAAAATCATCCCACAAGGCATACAACTGACCAGGATTAGTAGAGGCATTCTGACTACGAACATGACTTTTCTGCCGATGATTTTACAAGACCTTTTGAGATTCCTACATTATCATTGTCTTAAAGCTTTGCTCTCTTTTTAGTTGTGGCAGGTGCTTTGCATACCGTGTGGCAAGCAATATACAAAGATTCATCAAAGCTTTCCTAACTGTTAGTACATGCTTGAAAGAAGCAATTCTTCTTCGGCAAATCTCCGGAGGAGCTGGCAAACTAGGTATTGCAACCCAATCAACATGATGAAATCAAGCCCCCAAGGATGCTCTGTATCTTGCATAGCTAGTAATCAAAGATCTCTCTAAACTGTTAGTCCAGGGAAATCATCTCTTTCGCATAGGCTTCAGCCTTGACAGAGCACTAATATGATTAATAAGTGTGTCTTCATTGTCATCTTCTTCATCATCTATCAAACTGTAATAAAGTGCTGAACACAAGTTCCTGCTGTAACTACTAAATTGAAAAGGATTTCCTGCTCGATGATGAGCTTATTTTCTATCTATTCCTACTCTAACCAATAAAGGAAAATTGATCAAGTAAAACTGAATTTCCAATGAAGCCAAGTAAGAAACTGACTTACTAATATCTTGTTTGATCTTGACTTGAAAAATATTAGAAACCATAACATACAGAAATGGATTTTGACAGGGCAGCAGAACCAACCTCCCTTCAAAGATGGATTGACATATGTTCTACTCAAAGACTCGCAATATTCATCAAAAGGATCAGCGAGGCTGCAAAGAAAAACTCCTTCCTGTTGTTTGAGCTGAAAATAAAAAAATCTCTGGGTATTATCTTTACCATGAAGACTGGCACCTTCAACTATACGTAAATCTGAAAATGGTTGTAGACTGATTTCTGTACTAATCATGGATTGTTTGATATCTGCTGCAGATTTTAGATCAAGAATGATAAGTATCGATGGTGAAGGAAAGAACACCTGCTTCTGAATTTCTTGGGATATATCAGCAACTTCTTTATCAAAATCTGAAGCCTCCTTAATCCCATAGTCAAAACTATAAGAGACATTCGAATCAATGACAAATGTGTCTATAATATGACTATCACCAACATCTTTACAATCAGAAGAAATACTAAATGAATGCTGGATGTGGAATGCAGATTCTTTACAACAGTTGTCAAAAATAAGATCAGCTGAGTAAAATTTCTCGTAATATGAATTGAAGGCCACATGAAAATACTTCAGAGAATGGATACTAAGATTAGGAATAGATTGACACCATTCACGATCGTTTTCTTCTAAAGAAAATTTGAACAGCTTGATCAAGACATATTCGTGAAAAAAACCATTTTCAAGCATGCACTTATGAAAATTGACTAAGTGCTCACCAAGATGATCATCCTTGCTTCCTCTGAATCTCGGAAGATAATCATCCCATTCAATTATAGTCGGTACTGGATGTGGAAAACCGACTATATCTGAGAAATCACAGAAAGCGTACCTCTTAGCTAAGATCTTTTCCATTTCATACCAGTGGAGTCACCAACATATTTCTGAACAATGGAGTCGCCACTGAATTCGTCCTTCATGGAGTCGCCACTGAATTCTTCCCAATGGAGTCACCAGATAGATGATTACAACCAAATGATGTCCAAGCTTTGTCTATCATCAAAGATGGATCTTGTCGTCTCCCAAGGAAGCTGAGCTTCGATCTCCTCTCCCCGGCAACGACGCCAATTTGTTATCACTCCAGGCAACTCTCCTAGGCTGTAAGTAGGAGATGCCTGGTAACTAACTCTTTTTGGGAAATATTTTCTTAATAATTGATGTGATTTTTGGATCAAGATGAATATCTAGGGACTGGACTGTGTGTTCAAGACTGTCTAGAAATATAAAATATCACAAGGCCTTCTAGTAATGCAGTCAGACAAGGTTTGATTAAATGGAAGAGAAAATAGCTATTGAACCAGATTATACTCATATAAAACAAGCACAATGGGTTTAATAACTAAGGAAATAACTTATGATTA
>ML810547.1:241933-253612 GCA_009831015.1 Picea engelmannii | reverse complement strand
TCATTTTGCCCTTGAAAATCACCAAATCTAGTCAAAAAATTCCCTTTTGACCTTCATCTCCAAAAATGGCCTTCATATTTTGATTTGATAATTCATAACCAGCTTATTGAAGAAGAATTCAAACCATTCAAACCCAAAAATTCTTGATCTGGGCGAAAATTTGGCTATTCTGGCCATGACAGGCTTTCAACAGCTAACTCACCCGAAAATTTGCTTCTTAGCTGCTGAAAGACACAGCTTTCCATAGCTAACTAGTCATAATTCTGCCTTCTGCGCTGGTGAAAGTGCAGATTTTTTCAAAATCAAATTTCTCGGTCATGGGGAGTTTGTTTTGCATGTTTAAATAGTCAATCGACATCTACAAATCCTGAACTTTCCAACGGTGCTTTCATATCTGCATTTGGAGCCCGAGAAGCTATCAAAATTTTCACTACAAGATTAGGCATCCCTCTTTCAAAAATGCTGGTGCGTTTTTGGTCACTAACAAAGAGTAGGACCATGATCTTAGAAGCTTAATATACTCAACTATGAAATTTATCTTTATTACTTGAATGACTGTAAATATTTTGAGATTAAAAAAGGTTGGTTGGTTTTCTATGGGGTTTTCATTTGTTGAGACCACTAATATTCTTCCTTTTTAAAGGAAAAGAACAAAATCCCTACTCTAATTTATGCAGGGCTCCCTAAACACAAATGTTTCTAATCTTTTGATGAAGTTTGTATAAGCAAGGAAATATATATCTCTGCTATAAAACATAAATACTAAAAGCAATTTATAAATATTTTTTGTGGATTATGCTTGAATTATCTCGGTCAATCATAGGAGGAATATTCATAAGTGATCTTCGAAAATTGTTCAAATCTGAAAATTTTCATGTATTCATGCTAATTGTCATCAAATGTTTATTGGAAATTTTTAAATGAATGTGGCATTGGATGTACTTCATGTTATGATCAATTTATATTTTTATTATATGGTCTTATGAATTTCTCTCTATGTGGTGAGGTCTAGTGACCTATAGTAAGTCTATTGATACTCATGGAATTTGTGCCCACAATTCATCAACAACTCTCATATTTTTATTCGTAGCAACCCTCATATTGGTATCAACAAAAGACGACAGTGGTTTGTTTCCTTATAGCCGTAGGTTTTAATAAAAGACTGCCACTCATTTTTAAGAAGTTTGCACGAGGACATGCAAACTCTTAGGTTTGGGGGAGATCTTATGATTCCTTTTAGATCTTCAGAGTCTCTCTTCAACATCTCCAACATCTTCAACTGATTTTTTTCTTCTTCAGTAGGATCCAACATATCAGCCTCCGTTCTCTTCAGCAAATTTCATCCTTCATCCGCCTCATCTTCATCTTTCAGTGGTCCACATCATGGTTCCATAGATATTTCATCGTGTTTTGCATATTTTCCACTTCAACAAAGGTAACTTGAGGTAAAACATGTATAAATCTCTTTAATTTACTAAGAATTTGGAAAATATGATGCATAACCACTATTATCCACTCCACACTCCACTTCACATTATTACCACTTAGAAAGTACCATCACAAACACTTAGTAAACCTTTCATTATCACTCCACCATTCATAATAAAATCTATACTCTCATCATAAGACCAAGTAATGAAAAGGAAATCTGTGGTATACAAATACAAACATAAAGAAACATCTATAGTGTCTTCTCCTTGTACATCATAAAGAATTACTAAATTATCTGATTGTTTTGAATAAGAGGATGAAGCCATTGTTCCTTATCCAAACAAAGAACCACATGTAAATATTAGTCTTAAGATACAAAGTATAAAGGTGTCCAAGTTCATACGACCACCATCCCCATCATTCCACAAACCATTCTCCACACTCATACCATTCACCATCACTCTGTGATAACCCACCCATTATTTGTCCTCTATTTTCATGATAATTTTGTTTCTTTGTTTTAAAATAAATATATGATAGTATAATCAGTTTCTAGAGTGTCACTCCATAAGAACCAACACCTACACAAAGAAACAATGTCACATAAATATATAAGAAAAGTATCATAAGTTCTTCACCTTGTGTGCATGAGGACATGCAAATTCTTGGGTTTGGGGGCGATGTTGGGCTCCACTTTTTCCATATTTTATGTTATATAAGTAAGTTCATCATTACACCTTTTCCCCGCATTTCGCCAATAATATACACCTAATTACACCATAAACCTACATTATTTATTAACATTCATCCTATGAGGTTAATACATAGTTTTTCCATGTTTTAGTGATTAAAAGATGATTATACTATGGTTTTATTGACGACTATTGAGGAAGTGTGATTTTTATGATCCACATTCTCGTACCATTACTACAGTTCAACATTCCCACACCAACACTGCCATTCCAGTACCCGTCATTATTCGACATATTTGGGTGTTTCTAGTAAAAAATTGGGAACATGGGTTTTCTCCACAATGACGTCGATATGCGGAAAATTGTGTCAGAATTCACCTAGGTCGCATGTGTGGACCTCCAACTCAGGGGAAACAATTCATCCAAAATTAATAAAAATTCCATACATTCAACTTTCGCCTTGATTCTTGTGCAAATAAGGTCAAATTAGAAGATTCTAAGACATGGGTTTTTCTCTCGACATGAAAAATTGAGCACCTTGACGATGGTTTTCCAAACAAAGGCACGAGTTGGGAGTTATCGATGGTTCTTCAATTAATATTTGCACAAATTTCGTGCTGCACCCAAGTTTGAAAAAAATAGAATACAATTCCCAGATTTGATGGTTGATTTAAATGACAAATATTTAATTAAACAAATCAAAGATATGATTTCGTTCTTCCAAGTTCCATATACGGTTAAAGATCAGGTCAATGCTTAATAAATAATTAATTATCAGTTTGTATTCGGTCATCGATGTCATCTAAAAATGTATTAATTTTTTTTTATGTTATCCCAAAGATTGTGTATTGTTGGATCTCGTCCCTTCTCCTCTCACGTATAAATTAAGGATGAAGGTAGCGAGCCAGGGGGGAGAATAGGAAATTGAATAGTTAGTTTGAGCTGGTTATTAGTGCTGAGCATTCATTTGTAAACAAGGGTTGAAATTTATTTAATGAAGAATTAGTTGTTGGATCTGAGCATTATCTTGGATTGAATTCACTTCTCCAGATGCGTCATCCTGGTCGGGAAGGGCCCCTCGATCCGATAACTCCTTGGATTTTCGTCTATCTAATAGTCTAGATTGCATTTTTATTTTATTTTAGTTTATATTTTTATTGAAATTCAGTTTGTGTAATTTCAATTTTCATATTTAATTAAGAGATTTCCTCTCAGTTCGAGAACACCCGCATTCATCTTTTTCTCGATATTGATTCCATATTTTTTTTTGTAAATAAAAAAAGGGGCAGATCCTATTATAGCATATCACATACAAAAATTACACCTGTCGCTAGGCTGCCAACTGTTCCATTGAATTAGCGGAAACTGGGATAGTTGGCAGCTTGGGATGTCCATGTCTAAAAAAGGTGGTTCACCATCTGCCTTGCCAAGAGGAAACCAGGGTAGGTGGTGGCTTATAGTCTTTACATCAAATAGTAAAACCAGAATTAAAACTAGACTGTAGTTGGAACTGGACCAGAATGAGATAAGACTGACAACTAACTAGAACCAGAAAGAGATCCAAGACATGCAATTACCCGTTAGCATCAAAAGTTGCTTCGTTGGGGTCTCCATTGTGTGGTCCGTTTCGAGTTGGCGGGACAAAATGTCTTGCACACGTCGGACATTTTTCCCCTTTGGTGCATTGGAGAATGATTCATATAGAATATTGATGCGTTGATGCATGAGTGTGACACGGTGGATCTGATCTGCCATTTGGCTTCACAAATCAAACACTAATTCCAATTGTTCCAAGTGGAAGAAGGGTGGGGGGGCATTCCATGCTTCTGGTACAATCAATATAGGAGGTGGCGCAAAGACTTCACCACCTTCCTCTGTCTTTCCACTCATACCCTCCACAGCCTCGCCTGTAGCAGCTTGCACTCTGTCCTGTGCTCCATCCCCATGTCCCTTCCTTTCATGTCGTCCCTGTGTGTCTTCCTCCTTCCCGGGGTCCTCGTCCTTTGCTGTGGTGCTGGATAAGTTGTAGTCTTCTAGAAGTAGGGCATCCTGAGAGGCTAGGTGAAGGAGTTCATCCGGGAATTCCTCCTCCACGATGCAAATGTGAACCTCCTTTGCCTCCTCCATGGTGCTGGTGTAGTGGTGAGACACATTGGCTGGCGTAGAGTATTCCGCGGAGAAATTGCTTGGGGGTTGCCAATTCTCTGGCACGGTGAAGAGAAGAGACTCCAGAGGGAGCTATATGGGTTCCTCCGGGATTACTTCCTCTACGTAAGCCATTGGAGGCGTCCTGACCATCCCTCCTTTGCATTCTACCTGATAGCGCTAAGTGTGGGCTATGGAGAGTGCCCTCTCTAGTAGCTACCACCTCCTT
Organism: Picea engelmannii; assembly: GCA_009831015.1. Classification (NCBI taxonomy): domain Eukaryota; kingdom Viridiplantae; phylum Streptophyta; class Pinopsida; order Pinales; family Pinaceae; genus Picea; species Picea engelmannii. The sequence continues at coordinate 249,115 of ML810547.1, read as the reverse complement.
TGTCACACTGCCAAACTATGCCAGGCAGGGTCACGACACGACCTGCTTCTCTCCCGTGGCATCGAGGAAGTAATGCGGATGGAAAGCTTGCAAAAGGTTTTGCAATGGTTGCACCAGTGCACTGAGTTGCTTTCCTGGTGCAGGTCGAGGATGAAATGGTGAAGGTTGGTGCATTGTTGGATGATATCGAGGAGGAGCGACATGACTGCTCCCATTATCGCCCCCAATCCATTGAATTTCCTTGTCGTGGCTCTGCTCATGCGAGGGAGCCGTCCTTCGACTCTTTAGAGGTTGTTAAGGTGATCTCCCATTATTAATGGAGAGGGGACGAGAGCCAACCTGCCATATTTATGGTTGGGATCGGGCCGGTGTTACATGGCCTCTGTGTTCTATGTGGCACCCCATCTAGGGGATATTGATTCCATATTAATTTCCCTTCATTCTACAATATAATTCTCTCTTCTTCTACGTTGAATCTGTTATTTAACTCACTCTTGTTTCCTTAATTTCCACACTAATTTTCTGCCTAAAATCTTCCTCGCCTTCCCATGCAATTGTTGTCATTCATTCTGCACCCATCCATACTCTATCATTATGCTCCAATTTGGCTCTGCGTTATATTTTCTACAACTCTACAATATGATCTCTTATTATATCCATCTCACTCACCTCTTTCCAACACTGTCTCCTCATTCAATTGAGCACTTGCCCTTCCATTCAAATTCCACTTTGAAAAGACACATTAATGATCTGCACTTATACATAGCTTGGTGATTATTGCATTGAGAGCATAACATTCATTATTGCATGGAAGTGTAAATACCATTATGTATATATTTTTGTTGGTTACTACTCTCTTCTCTTACTTTTAGGCTGACCCGGGTTCACATCTAAACAAGCTTCCAACAAATCCCTCTAAAACTATCGACCCTCCTAGTAAGCCAGAAGGAAACACAACACACAGAGTGTACTGCACAGTCTCACCTGAGATAGTTCTATGGGTGACTGCAATTCTCAGATGCTTGCAGTATAGGAAAGAGTGGGGATCTGGGATTGTAATTCATCTTCTTATGCCTTGAGCTAATTGTTCTTCTATTCTTCTTAATATTTATTCACCTGTTAAGTCTATGCATGCATTCTAATAGATCTAAAATATAATAGATCTCACAAAATTATTCATTCATCCATTCATAGTATAACTACTTACATAAGGTAAACATGCAATAAATCACAACATATAACACAGTTGTTACCGTGGTTCACCCCGTCCCGGGCTACGTCCAAAACTATCTAGCTCTTAGGCTCTTTTATTATAGTTCTGGAATATATGGCGTTGCGTGCACTTACAAATTTGTTCATACAATCACAAAACAGGTTCCACAATCCCTGTGAGGTTGACTAGATCACACCAGGATCCTCAGCCTACGATCTAGCCCTATGGATCTATCTAATTGAATCTCCTACGACTCAACAACTTACAAAAATGGTATCAGATATTACACTAGTTTCCTTCAACGAACCTTACAAAACTTCCGAACCCCGACCTAGACCTCTTAGGTACTTATTTATATTGATTTCCATCTTATCAGTCGTTACAATCTCCTACAAAAACCCTAACCCTAATGTGGTTAGGTTTCCCTGCATGGACGCCTTGCATGCTTTCCTCGCACGTGTTGATTTTTACTCTTTTTTCGATGCCACTTTTCCTTTGTTTCCATTGTGCTCCCCTATTTTTCGGCACTACTTTAATTCATTAAAAAAATTCTTTGATTTTTTCCAATATTGGCCTGCACCAACAGGTCCCCAACACTAACATCGTGACCATGGATAATTTTAAGGATGAAAATTTATATTAAAATGTACTAGAAACATGGGATAATATTACTAGTCCTTGATATGCAAAATGTAAAATGTTTGGTGACAATTTTGTAAATATATTCAAATTTCTAAGGATTTTATATAGTTTCTATAAACTTTTGGCGATTTTTAAGGTAAAATAATTTTATTCTATGGAATTTGGGTGAATTTTTTTTAGAAAAAATGGAAATTGGCAAATATTATTTTAGGAAAAACCATGGAAAATTAGCCCATTTGTGAAATATATCCCCTAAAATCATCTATGAGATTCGTGACTCGTCCCAAGTAACTCACAGACTCCAACATCTTTCACTTCCTGTTCCAATGCTTCGTACATTTCTGCTATCCGTTGGCATTGCTCCTGCACTTGGCTGCTCTTCTCTTTCATGGCTTCTACCACCTGCGTGGTGACTGGTGGTCGTAAGATATCTCCCCCCTCCAAGCCTATATGTTTGATGCACACTTTCCCTACATCGATCTCCGCAACCAACTACTCCGCCTTTTTTCGAGGGCTCCAACTGAGCATGTCTTGCAATTTTCTGTGCCTGCACCACTTTTTCCTCTTCTTGTAGGTTCTTCATTTATGTGGTAGTCTTGATATTTTATGGAAGTGACATTGTCCTCTGTCACTGCTTGAAATATTCTATTGTTGCATGCAATTTATCTTCCTGCCCTTGCAACTCTTGTAGGCTCCCATCCTCTAATAGTTGTGTCCACAATTGGGCACTCTTCTCCAATAGTTATGTCATATTATGTATGTTTTGCGTGATGTTCTCTGCAGATGATGTCACTTCTTGCTCTCTTTGCGCTCAAACTTATAGAGGAGTAGTAGGTATTGTGCGCTCCTCCAGTTCCTTGATGTGGTCTTTATATTGTTGCAAAGTCTGTTCTATCTTCCTCATCTTCTCTTCCGAAGATGCTCCCTCTGATTTTGCGTTGTCTGAGATGGATTGAAATACTACATGTATATGGTTCTCCATCTCATCCACTTTTTGCTGCACCATCTCTTTCTCCTATCCTTATTGTTTGATGACTTCCTTCAATATGATATTCTCCTCCTACGCTATCAGTAAATGCGTCGTGTCAGACCTTGATCTGGACTGAATCTCCTGCGCAACGGTAACCTGTAATTTATACAACGCTTTTGTTGGAATCTTGGGCAATGTCAAGTTCAATGTCTCAATGTCCTTTAGGGTTTTTTATGTTGTCTCCTCATCGATGAAAAACATATCAAGAGTAACAATAAAGTTTACACTTCCCTGCGCCGTGATTTGCACTGTTTCTTCAACAGGTGCTCCTTCTCTAGTGGGTGATGGTTTCTCCTTCTGTTGTTGCTCTGCCCTGATACTCAACTTCTCTAGCATAGTTTTTACCTCCTGTACTTTCTCTAGAATTAAAGCCCTGTGATTCTAGACATTTTCCCACACCTCTGATAGTCGATCTTCCACTGTCGTGGCTATCAGCTCCACATCATATGTTGTCAATGATGTTTCCATTGATTTTCTATGGGCCTTCACCTTCTTCCTGGAGCCACTTGCTTGCTCCCGTGATCTCTTTCTTTGGGCATCTGATGGATCAGATGCCTCTTGAATCTGTGTATCCATGTCTGTATCCTACGCCATTTCTTCCTCCATAGATATCTCTTGTACCTTCATTTGTACTTCTTCTATGCACACATGTTATGTCATTCCTCTTGGTTCTTGCGATGTGCGTAGTGGGTCCCTTGTAGAGCCATGAAGAGATTTCTTCCATGTACTGCTTTTATTTTGACTGGGGCTACTTATCCCCACTGGACCTGTCCTTGTCTAATTTTTCTTCTTGGTGCCATTCGTGCATGTATTCTTCGCGGGGACTGTTCTACCCTACGTATGAGTTTGGAATGTTGGCTCCACTCTGGCACTTTCCATTCCTCAAGCCACTTTTTGACCTCCATCTGGATGTCCTGCTTCATCACACAGTAACTCATTTGTAGCCACTCCATGGATGGATCCCTCTTTGCCTGCAACCACGTGCTATGGTGCGATGCTTGGAAATTTGCTAGCTACCCAAACTCCTGGACAGTTTATGGAGAAATCCTCCACATGTCTGCTAACCGGTTCTGGATCTCTATTAAGTACAGAGAAAACACATCATTGTTTAATTTATTGGCCTTAATATTTGCTATGCTTCGAAGCAATGTGTAGCATTGCGCCACACTTTCCTGTCCCTGGAAGGAGCAGACTATATGTGGGTTCTTTCCATCCCACCAATGAGATGAGGATGAGTAACCACGAGTAGTGGAACTCAGAGCCCTAATCTTATGTGTCCTTGCAATATTTCAAGAAGGAGTTTAGTATATAAGGGGCCCAACTCATCGAGCTCCCATTTGCACACTGCACTGCAGCTGCTACTACGCCTACGAGTACCTCCTCCTTTATACACTTGCGATTTAACTTGCAACCAAACGGTCTTCTTGAAAATCTCATCACAGGATCGTTTATGTCACTGATCCTGATTCCCCTGTTACCTCTCAACTCACTACACTTTTCTTTGATTTCATCAGAAATGGATTTTTCCTTTGTTTTGTCTTCTAAATCCATGGGTAGCCCCGTGATTGCTGCAATCAAATCAACATTGATAGGCACTAGCCTATCCATCCATAAAATCCCTCCATGCACCCTTGCTAGGAGTTGCTTGACACATTCATTAATGTGTTTACCGCGCCCAAATTCATCGGGTGCTTCTTATTCCACATGATAGCATGACAATAGTTCCTTGATTGTCTGTTTGTTTTGTTGTTGATACTCTGTCATGAGTTCAACCTCTGGTTCATCAATAAATATCGCCTTTCTTATTTGTTTGAGTGTTGAATCCATGTTGGGGTTCTCATGTTAAAATGAGAAAGTGACTATAAATTTTTGATGTAATGTTGTCCATTATGCCGTGCCTCTACGCAGTTTCTGGTCTACATACCAGTTTTCTGGAATTCCTTCCAATGTGTGGATGAAGTGATGAGGCCATTCCTCTGGTGGTGTCATCCTCCATAGTGTTATGCACTTCTCCAAGTGTTCTGTTGGTGTCCCTTGTCCATCATATCTCTGCATCTCATTTCTTCCATGATCTGCGCTGAATCTAATGCACAGTAGTCGCTTACATTGGTACCAGTCCTTAACTGTTTCTTTATGCACACCCCACCATCTTGCAGGTTTTTCCTTGAGTGCAATGTCTAGGGCTAAGTCGAACCTATGATTCTCTAACACTTCATCTTTGGATCTTGTTACGAATTCTTATAAGTCATTAATCCCATGAAAACTGGGAGGTTCTCTTATCTTTGTACCTACCCATATCATTGTGAGGTCTATTCTTGCACACCTTCTTGTGGATACTTCATGTAAGTTCGGTTGCTAATTCTCCAACCCTGTATCTGAATCAGAAGCACATGATGTGATGCTCCTCCAGTTGAGTACCCCATCTGCATTTGGGTTGACATAATCTTCTTCACGCACAGTGGTTCTATATAACTGGTTGATTTCCTCCAGATCTAAGCAAGTGGGCTCTACAAAATTTTCTCCTCTTGATGGGTCTAATGGTGACACAACTCTGTATTCTCTTGATTCAAATGTCATATTCATTGTCTTCAAGTTGATTATGGTCTAGTTATCAAATTCCCAATCCAACCCAAGCAATGTTGGATAAGTTGTTGTTCCATCCATTATTTCTATCACTTCAAATTCTGCCTTAGTGCGCACTCCATCTAGATCTATTGTCACACCTTTTAGCCTTCCAATTGAAAGAACTCTATGTTGGTTTTCTAGCTTCAACTAAACATGTGAGTAGCCTAAGGTGGGATCTCCCATACATTTCCATGTATTTTTGGGCAACACATTTACCTCAGAGCCTAAATCTAGTATGATGTCCCCCATATTGAAATCTCCAATGTTGGCAATCAGTCTAAATTCCCTGCTTGTCTTCCTTCTCGTATGGGGGTGATTGACTATTTTCTGTTCTAACTTCCTCTGTTCCTTTGTGTTACATCTTTCTAACATATTTTGCAAAACTTTAATAGATGATGGATCATTCAGTAGTTTAACACATGATTGCATAAAGGTCTTTATGGTACTTACTTTCTCTTCAGGTTGTGTTTTACTGGTGTGGTCCATTGATAAGGGCATATTGTACATTAGTACGTTTTGGGTATGTTGTGTAGCTGATGTAGATGCAACATCGTGTGTGAGGAACTCCTTCTTGGCATCCTTGAATGTTTATTTTTCTTTCCTCGCATCAAATTGTTTCTTTGATTCGATATTCTTCTTCACCCATTGGTGTTGTGTTGGATCTTGTCATACTGCGACGTCTCTTGTCTTAGCTCCTCCTCGCGTAACTATGTTGATATTTCTTCCATCATCCCTGGATTCTATAGATATCCACTGGACATTCTGATTGTTCTGATTTCGTTTTTCTTGAATTTTCCCCAAAAGTGTTGGGCATTCCTCTGTATCATGGTTTATCGTGCGACAATACATACATGTCACAGGTGGAAGTGGATATGTCCTTGCATAATGTCCTAGATGTTGGCATTTATGGCATACTACTGGACTTCTACCTCTTCCAAATCCTCCTCTACCTCGTCCTCCACCTCTGTATCCACCTCTATATCCTCACGGTGCATTGGACTAAGGCACCTGATTATACTGTGAGGGATTATACTGAGGTTGCATATTATTGTATTGCGACTACGCAATGTTGTATGGAGGTGGTACCTAGTTAAATGGAGGTGAAACTTTCCCTGTCATCATTTCTTCCCGCACCTTATAGGTGTCTGAAGTTCTTTCCCTCATCAAGTCCATTTTCCTACAATGTTTTTCATCATGACTCACTAATTTGAAAAAATTGCAATATGAACTCTTGGGTATTGTCTGATACTTCTGCATCATTGTACAATGATATGGTTCATGTTCGTGTGTTTTACATATCTCACACCATGGTCCTCCTATTGACAAAGGGTTTGGTATCCCTGTTTCCATGTACTACGCGAAAGTTGGGCACTCATTCTTGTGGTGTCCTTCTATCCTGCATGTGGTACATCAAACAACTTCTCTTTTCTCTTTGCTCTTATTCTGGTTTAGTTGAAATGTGAGGTTATTTAGATCCTCCTTCAACTCCTCTATTGTTGGATCTGTCTTCTGATACTGGTTCTCTTCCAGTTGTAAGGATTCCTACAGATCCTCTACATGAGTTTGAAACTTTTGCTGCCTCAGAGGGTATTTCAGGTGTGGTAGAAGTGAATTCACAAAGAGATGTCTATGTTGCATATCCATCATGACATACTTCAGCTTACCTTTAAGA
>ML810547.1:224412-241833 GCA_009831015.1 Picea engelmannii | reverse complement strand
ATATTTCATCGTGTTTTGCATATTTTCCACTTCAACAAAGGTAACTTGAGGTAAAACATGTATAAATCTCTTTAATTTACTAAGAATTTGGAAAATATGATGCATAACCACTATTATCCACTCCACACTCCACTTCACATTATTACCACTTAGAAAGTACCATCACAAACACTTAGTAAACCTTTCATTATCACTCCACCATTCATAATAAAATCTATACTCTCATCATAAGACCAAGTAATGAAAAGGAAATCTGTGGTATACAAATACAAACATAAAGAAACATCTATAGTGTCTTCTCCTTGTACATCATAAAGAATTACTAAATTATCTGATTGTTTTGAATAAGAGGATGAAGCCATTGTTCCTTATCCAAACAAAGAACCACATGTAAATATTAGTCTTAAGATACAAAGTATAAAGGTGTCCAAGTTCATACGACCACCATCCCCATCATTCCACAAACCATTCTCCACACTCATACCATTCACCATCACTCTGTGATAACCCACCCATTATTTGTCCTCTATTTTCATGATAATTTTGTTTCTTTGTTTTAAAATAAATATATGATAGTATAATCAGTTTCTAGAGTGTCACTCCATAAGAACCAACACCTACACAAAGAAACAATGTCACATAAATATATAAGAAAAGTATCATAAGTTCTTCACCTTGTGTGCATGAGGACATGCAAATTCTTGGGTTTGGGGGCGATGTTGGGCTCCACTTTTTCCATATTTTATGTTATATAAGTAAGTTCATCATTACACCTTTTCCCCGCATTTCGCCAATAATATACACCTAATTACACCATAAACCTACATTATTTATTAACATTCATCCTATGAGGTTAATACATAGTTTTTCCATGTTTTAGTGATTAAAAGATGATTATACTATGGTTTTATTGACGACTATTGAGGAAGTGTGATTTTTATGATCCACATTCTCGTACCATTACTACAGTTCAACATTCCCACACCAACACTGCCATTCCAGTACCCGTCATTATTCGACATATTTGGGTGTTTCTAGTAAAAAATTGGGAACATGGGTTTTCTCCACAATGACGTCGATATGCGGAAAATTGTGTCAGAATTCACCTAGGTCGCATGTGTGGACCTCCAACTCAGGGGAAACAATTCATCCAAAATTAATAAAAATTCCATACATTCAACTTTCGCCTTGATTCTTGTGCAAATAAGGTCAAATTAGAAGATTCTAAGACATGGGTTTTTCTCTCGACATGAAAAATTGAGCACCTTGACGATGGTTTTCCAAACAAAGGCACGAGTTGGGAGTTATCGATGGTTCTTCAATTAATATTTGCACAAATTTCGTGCTGCACCCAAGTTTGAAAAAAATAGAATACAATTCCCAGATTTGATGGTTGATTTAAATGACAAATATTTAATTAAACAAATCAAAGATATGATTTCGTTCTTCCAAGTTCCATATACGGTTAAAGATCAGGTCAATGCTTAATAAATAATTAATTATCAGTTTGTATTCGGTCATCGATGTCATCTAAAAATGTATTAATTTTTTTTTATGTTATCCCAAAGATTGTGTATTGTTGGATCTCGTCCCTTCTCCTCTCACGTATAAATTAAGGATGAAGGTAGCGAGCCAGGGGGGAGAATAGGAAATTGAATAGTTAGTTTGAGCTGGTTATTAGTGCTGAGCATTCATTTGTAAACAAGGGTTGAAATTTATTTAATGAAGAATTAGTTGTTGGATCTGAGCATTATCTTGGATTGAATTCACTTCTCCAGATGCGTCATCCTGGTCGGGAAGGGCCCCTCGATCCGATAACTCCTTGGATTTTCGTCTATCTAATAGTCTAGATTGCATTTTTATTTTATTTTAGTTTATATTTTTATTGAAATTCAGTTTGTGTAATTTCAATTTTCATATTTAATTAAGAGATTTCCTCTCAGTTCGAGAACACCCGCATTCATCTTTTTCTCGATATTGATTCCATATTTTTTTTTGTAAATAAAAAAAGGGGCAGATCCTATTATAGCATATCACATACAAAAATTACACCTGTCGCTAGGCTGCCAACTGTTCCATTGAATTAGCGGAAACTGGGATAGTTGGCAGCTTGGGATGTCCATGTCTAAAAAAGGTGGTTCACCATCTGCCTTGCCAAGAGGAAACCAGGGTAGGTGGTGGCTTATAGTCTTTACATCAAATAGTAAAACCAGAATTAAAACTAGACTGTAGTTGGAACTGGACCAGAATGAGATAAGACTGACAACTAACTAGAACCAGAAAGAGATCCAAGACATGCAATTACCCGTTAGCATCAAAAGTTGCTTCGTTGGGGTCTCCATTGTGTGGTCCGTTTCGAGTTGGCGGGACAAAATGTCTTGCACACGTCGGACATTTTTCCCCTTTGGTGCATTGGAGAATGATTCATATAGAATATTGATGCGTTGATGCATGAGTGTGACACGGTGGATCTGATCTGCCATTTGGCTTCACAAATCAAACACTAATTCCAATTGTTCCAAGTGGAAGAAGGGTGGGGGGGCATTCCATGCTTCTGGTACAATCAATATAGGAGGTGGCGCAAAGACTTCACCACCTTCCTCTGTCTTTCCACTCATACCCTCCACAGCCTCGCCTGTAGCAGCTTGCACTCTGTCCTGTGCTCCATCCCCATGTCCCTTCCTTTCATGTCGTCCCTGTGTGTCTTCCTCCTTCCCGGGGTCCTCGTCCTTTGCTGTGGTGCTGGATAAGTTGTAGTCTTCTAGAAGTAGGGCATCCTGAGAGGCTAGGTGAAGGAGTTCATCCGGGAATTCCTCCTCCACGATGCAAATGTGAACCTCCTTTGCCTCCTCCATGGTGCTGGTGTAGTGGTGAGACACATTGGCTGGCGTAGAGTATTCCGCGGAGAAATTGCTTGGGGGTTGCCAATTCTCTGGCACGGTGAAGAGAAGAGACTCCAGAGGGAGCTATATGGGTTCCTCCGGGATTACTTCCTCTACGTAAGCCATTGGAGGCGTCCTGACCATCCCTCCTTTGCATTCTACCTGATAGCGCTAAGTGTGGGCTATGGAGAGTGCCCTCTCTAGTAGCTACCACCTCCTTTGTCACACTGCCAAACTATGCCAGGCAGGGTCACGACACGACCTGCTTCTCTCCCGTGGCATCGAGGAAGTAATGCGGATGGAAAGCTTGCAAAAGGTTTTGCAATGGTTGCACCAGTGCACTGAGTTGCTTTCCTGGTGCAGGTCGAGGATGAAATGGTGAAGGTTGGTGCATTGTTGGATGATATCGAGGAGGAGCGACATGACTGCTCCCATTATCGCCCCCAATCCATTGAATTTCCTTGTCGTGGCTCTGCTCATGCGAGGGAGCCGTCCTTCGACTCTTTAGAGGTTGTTAAGGTGATCTCCCATTATTAATGGAGAGGGGACGAGAGCCAACCTGCCATATTTATGGTTGGGATCGGGCCGGTGTTACATGGCCTCTGTGTTCTATGTGGCACCCCATCTAGGGGATATTGATTCCATATTAATTTCCCTTCATTCTACAATATAATTCTCTCTTCTTCTACGTTGAATCTGTTATTTAACTCACTCTTGTTTCCTTAATTTCCACACTAATTTTCTGCCTAAAATCTTCCTCGCCTTCCCATGCAATTGTTGTCATTCATTCTGCACCCATCCATACTCTATCATTATGCTCCAATTTGGCTCTGCGTTATATTTTCTACAACTCTACAATATGATCTCTTATTATATCCATCTCACTCACCTCTTTCCAACACTGTCTCCTCATTCAATTGAGCACTTGCCCTTCCATTCAAATTCCACTTTGAAAAGACACATTAATGATCTGCACTTATACATAGCTTGGTGATTATTGCATTGAGAGCATAACATTCATTATTGCATGGAAGTGTAAATACCATTATGTATATATTTTTGTTGGTTACTACTCTCTTCTCTTACTTTTAGGCTGACCCGGGTTCACATCTAAACAAGCTTCCAACAAATCCCTCTAAAACTATCGACCCTCCTAGTAAGCCAGAAGGAAACACAACACACAGAGTGTACTGCACAGTCTCACCTGAGATAGTTCTATGGGTGACTGCAATTCTCAGATGCTTGCAGTATAGGAAAGAGTGGGGATCTGGGATTGTAATTCATCTTCTTATGCCTTGAGCTAATTGTTCTTCTATTCTTCTTAATATTTATTCACCTGTTAAGTCTATGCATGCATTCTAATAGATCTAAAATATAATAGATCTCACAAAATTATTCATTCATCCATTCATAGTATAACTACTTACATAAGGTAAACATGCAATAAATCACAACATATAACACAGTTGTTACCGTGGTTCACCCCGTCCCGGGCTACGTCCAAAACTATCTAGCTCTTAGGCTCTTTTATTATAGTTCTGGAATATATGGCGTTGCGTGCACTTACAAATTTGTTCATACAATCACAAAACAGGTTCCACAATCCCTGTGAGGTTGACTAGATCACACCAGGATCCTCAGCCTACGATCTAGCCCTATGGATCTATCTAATTGAATCTCCTACGACTCAACAACTTACAAAAATGGTATCAGATATTACACTAGTTTCCTTCAACGAACCTTACAAAACTTCCGAACCCCGACCTAGACCTCTTAGGTACTTATTTATATTGATTTCCATCTTATCAGTCGTTACAATCTCCTACAAAAACCCTAACCCTAATGTGGTTAGGTTTCCCTGCATGGACGCCTTGCATGCTTTCCTCGCACGTGTTGATTTTTACTCTTTTTTCGATGCCACTTTTCCTTTGTTTCCATTGTGCTCCCCTATTTTTCGGCACTACTTTAATTCATTAAAAAAATTCTTTGATTTTTTCCAATATTGGCCTGCACCAACAGGTCCCCAACACTAACATCGTGACCATGGATAATTTTAAGGATGAAAATTTATATTAAAATGTACTAGAAACATGGGATAATATTACTAGTCCTTGATATGCAAAATGTAAAATGTTTGGTGACAATTTTGTAAATATATTCAAATTTCTAAGGATTTTATATAGTTTCTATAAACTTTTGGCGATTTTTAAGGTAAAATAATTTTATTCTATGGAATTTGGGTGAATTTTTTTTAGAAAAAATGGAAATTGGCAAATATTATTTTAGGAAAAACCATGGAAAATTAGCCCATTTGTGAAATATATCCCCTAAAATCATCTATGAGATTCGTGACTCGTCCCAAGTAACTCACAGACTCCAACATCTTTCACTTCCTGTTCCAATGCTTCGTACATTTCTGCTATCCGTTGGCATTGCTCCTGCACTTGGCTGCTCTTCTCTTTCATGGCTTCTACCACCTGCGTGGTGACTGGTGGTCGTAAGATATCTCCCCCCTCCAAGCCTATATGTTTGATGCACACTTTCCCTACATCGATCTCCGCAACCAACTACTCCGCCTTTTTTCGAGGGCTCCAACTGAGCATGTCTTGCAATTTTCTGTGCCTGCACCACTTTTTCCTCTTCTTGTAGGTTCTTCATTTATGTGGTAGTCTTGATATTTTATGGAAGTGACATTGTCCTCTGTCACTGCTTGAAATATTCTATTGTTGCATGCAATTTATCTTCCTGCCCTTGCAACTCTTGTAGGCTCCCATCCTCTAATAGTTGTGTCCACAATTGGGCACTCTTCTCCAATAGTTATGTCATATTATGTATGTTTTGCGTGATGTTCTCTGCAGATGATGTCACTTCTTGCTCTCTTTGCGCTCAAACTTATAGAGGAGTAGTAGGTATTGTGCGCTCCTCCAGTTCCTTGATGTGGTCTTTATATTGTTGCAAAGTCTGTTCTATCTTCCTCATCTTCTCTTCCGAAGATGCTCCCTCTGATTTTGCGTTGTCTGAGATGGATTGAAATACTACATGTATATGGTTCTCCATCTCATCCACTTTTTGCTGCACCATCTCTTTCTCCTATCCTTATTGTTTGATGACTTCCTTCAATATGATATTCTCCTCCTACGCTATCAGTAAATGCGTCGTGTCAGACCTTGATCTGGACTGAATCTCCTGCGCAACGGTAACCTGTAATTTATACAACGCTTTTGTTGGAATCTTGGGCAATGTCAAGTTCAATGTCTCAATGTCCTTTAGGGTTTTTTATGTTGTCTCCTCATCGATGAAAAACATATCAAGAGTAACAATAAAGTTTACACTTCCCTGCGCCGTGATTTGCACTGTTTCTTCAACAGGTGCTCCTTCTCTAGTGGGTGATGGTTTCTCCTTCTGTTGTTGCTCTGCCCTGATACTCAACTTCTCTAGCATAGTTTTTACCTCCTGTACTTTCTCTAGAATTAAAGCCCTGTGATTCTAGACATTTTCCCACACCTCTGATAGTCGATCTTCCACTGTCGTGGCTATCAGCTCCACATCATATGTTGTCAATGATGTTTCCATTGATTTTCTATGGGCCTTCACCTTCTTCCTGGAGCCACTTGCTTGCTCCCGTGATCTCTTTCTTTGGGCATCTGATGGATCAGATGCCTCTTGAATCTGTGTATCCATGTCTGTATCCTACGCCATTTCTTCCTCCATAGATATCTCTTGTACCTTCATTTGTACTTCTTCTATGCACACATGTTATGTCATTCCTCTTGGTTCTTGCGATGTGCGTAGTGGGTCCCTTGTAGAGCCATGAAGAGATTTCTTCCATGTACTGCTTTTATTTTGACTGGGGCTACTTATCCCCACTGGACCTGTCCTTGTCTAATTTTTCTTCTTGGTGCCATTCGTGCATGTATTCTTCGCGGGGACTGTTCTACCCTACGTATGAGTTTGGAATGTTGGCTCCACTCTGGCACTTTCCATTCCTCAAGCCACTTTTTGACCTCCATCTGGATGTCCTGCTTCATCACACAGTAACTCATTTGTAGCCACTCCATGGATGGATCCCTCTTTGCCTGCAACCACGTGCTATGGTGCGATGCTTGGAAATTTGCTAGCTACCCAAACTCCTGGACAGTTTATGGAGAAATCCTCCACATGTCTGCTAACCGGTTCTGGATCTCTATTAAGTACAGAGAAAACACATCATTGTTTAATTTATTGGCCTTAATATTTGCTATGCTTCGAAGCAATGTGTAGCATTGCGCCACACTTTCCTGTCCCTGGAAGGAGCAGACTATATGTGGGTTCTTTCCATCCCACCAATGAGATGAGGATGAGTAACCACGAGTAGTGGAACTCAGAGCCCTAATCTTATGTGTCCTTGCAATATTTCAAGAAGGAGTTTAGTATATAAGGGGCCCAACTCATCGAGCTCCCATTTGCACACTGCACTGCAGCTGCTACTACGCCTACGAGTACCTCCTCCTTTATACACTTGCGATTTAACTTGCAACCAAACGGTCTTCTTGAAAATCTCATCACAGGATCGTTTATGTCACTGATCCTGATTCCCCTGTTACCTCTCAACTCACTACACTTTTCTTTGATTTCATCAGAAATGGATTTTTCCTTTGTTTTGTCTTCTAAATCCATGGGTAGCCCCGTGATTGCTGCAATCAAATCAACATTGATAGGCACTAGCCTATCCATCCATAAAATCCCTCCATGCACCCTTGCTAGGAGTTGCTTGACACATTCATTAATGTGTTTACCGCGCCCAAATTCATCGGGTGCTTCTTATTCCACATGATAGCATGACAATAGTTCCTTGATTGTCTGTTTGTTTTGTTGTTGATACTCTGTCATGAGTTCAACCTCTGGTTCATCAATAAATATCGCCTTTCTTATTTGTTTGAGTGTTGAATCCATGTTGGGGTTCTCATGTTAAAATGAGAAAGTGACTATAAATTTTTGATGTAATGTTGTCCATTATGCCGTGCCTCTACGCAGTTTCTGGTCTACATACCAGTTTTCTGGAATTCCTTCCAATGTGTGGATGAAGTGATGAGGCCATTCCTCTGGTGGTGTCATCCTCCATAGTGTTATGCACTTCTCCAAGTGTTCTGTTGGTGTCCCTTGTCCATCATATCTCTGCATCTCATTTCTTCCATGATCTGCGCTGAATCTAATGCACAGTAGTCGCTTACATTGGTACCAGTCCTTAACTGTTTCTTTATGCACACCCCACCATCTTGCAGGTTTTTCCTTGAGTGCAATGTCTAGGGCTAAGTCGAACCTATGATTCTCTAACACTTCATCTTTGGATCTTGTTACGAATTCTTATAAGTCATTAATCCCATGAAAACTGGGAGGTTCTCTTATCTTTGTACCTACCCATATCATTGTGAGGTCTATTCTTGCACACCTTCTTGTGGATACTTCATGTAAGTTCGGTTGCTAATTCTCCAACCCTGTATCTGAATCAGAAGCACATGATGTGATGCTCCTCCAGTTGAGTACCCCATCTGCATTTGGGTTGACATAATCTTCTTCACGCACAGTGGTTCTATATAACTGGTTGATTTCCTCCAGATCTAAGCAAGTGGGCTCTACAAAATTTTCTCCTCTTGATGGGTCTAATGGTGACACAACTCTGTATTCTCTTGATTCAAATGTCATATTCATTGTCTTCAAGTTGATTATGGTCTAGTTATCAAATTCCCAATCCAACCCAAGCAATGTTGGATAAGTTGTTGTTCCATCCATTATTTCTATCACTTCAAATTCTGCCTTAGTGCGCACTCCATCTAGATCTATTGTCACACCTTTTAGCCTTCCAATTGAAAGAACTCTATGTTGGTTTTCTAGCTTCAACTAAACATGTGAGTAGCCTAAGGTGGGATCTCCCATACATTTCCATGTATTTTTGGGCAACACATTTACCTCAGAGCCTAAATCTAGTATGATGTCCCCCATATTGAAATCTCCAATGTTGGCAATCAGTCTAAATTCCCTGCTTGTCTTCCTTCTCGTATGGGGGTGATTGACTATTTTCTGTTCTAACTTCCTCTGTTCCTTTGTGTTACATCTTTCTAACATATTTTGCAAAACTTTAATAGATGATGGATCATTCAGTAGTTTAACACATGATTGCATAAAGGTCTTTATGGTACTTACTTTCTCTTCAGGTTGTGTTTTACTGGTGTGGTCCATTGATAAGGGCATATTGTACATTAGTACGTTTTGGGTATGTTGTGTAGCTGATGTAGATGCAACATCGTGTGTGAGGAACTCCTTCTTGGCATCCTTGAATGTTTATTTTTCTTTCCTCGCATCAAATTGTTTCTTTGATTCGATATTCTTCTTCACCCATTGGTGTTGTGTTGGATCTTGTCATACTGCGACGTCTCTTGTCTTAGCTCCTCCTCGCGTAACTATGTTGATATTTCTTCCATCATCCCTGGATTCTATAGATATCCACTGGACATTCTGATTGTTCTGATTTCGTTTTTCTTGAATTTTCCCCAAAAGTGTTGGGCATTCCTCTGTATCATGGTTTATCGTGCGACAATACATACATGTCACAGGTGGAAGTGGATATGTCCTTGCATAATGTCCTAGATGTTGGCATTTATGGCATACTACTGGACTTCTACCTCTTCCAAATCCTCCTCTACCTCGTCCTCCACCTCTGTATCCACCTCTATATCCTCACGGTGCATTGGACTAAGGCACCTGATTATACTGTGAGGGATTATACTGAGGTTGCATATTATTGTATTGCGACTACGCAATGTTGTATGGAGGTGGTACCTAGTTAAATGGAGGTGAAACTTTCCCTGTCATCATTTCTTCCCGCACCTTATAGGTGTCTGAAGTTCTTTCCCTCATCAAGTCCATTTTCCTACAATGTTTTTCATCATGACTCACTAATTTGAAAAAATTGCAATATGAACTCTTGGGTATTGTCTGATACTTCTGCATCATTGTACAATGATATGGTTCATGTTCGTGTGTTTTACATATCTCACACCATGGTCCTCCTATTGACAAAGGGTTTGGTATCCCTGTTTCCATGTACTACGCGAAAGTTGGGCACTCATTCTTGTGGTGTCCTTCTATCCTGCATGTGGTACATCAAACAACTTCTCTTTTCTCTTTGCTCTTATTCTGGTTTAGTTGAAATGTGAGGTTATTTAGATCCTCCTTCAACTCCTCTATTGTTGGATCTGTCTTCTGATACTGGTTCTCTTCCAGTTGTAAGGATTCCTACAGATCCTCTACATGAGTTTGAAACTTTTGCTGCCTCAGAGGGTATTTCAGGTGTGGTAGAAGTGAATTCACAAAGAGATGTCTATGTTGCATATCCATCATGACATACTTCAGCTTACCTTTAAGAAGTTTAAACCTTTGATCAATCTCCCAAAAAGACTCACCTGGTTTCTGTTTGATCTCAATCATATCATTCATGTACTGATCTTCTGAAATTCATTTATCAGTAGCTTCTTGACACATGCAATTGTCCTTGTTGTTCCTGGTGGACTATTTACAGCTAAGATCGTGTACCAATCTAGTGCGTGGTCTCTTAGCATGATAACTAACTGCACAATATTTGTATCCTCATCCGTGATTTGCTTTGCTTCCCACATCTTCTCATAGATAAACAAGTGCTTTTCAGGATCCTTTAATGCCTCTCCTTGAATTTGGGTAACCTGATGGTGGGATCATGTCCTTCCATTTTGACCGATGATGAACTACAACCTCCACATGGTGTAGATACTTGACTATTACTTCCTAAACTAGCTCCTCTAGTCACTGCTCCTTGATTGGGTGCACTTCATGTTGTCTTTCTTCCACTAAAATTCGATTGTCTAAACGATGGTGTTCTTTCTGGTGTGTTAGTCGCACATGGGGTTATGGGTTTGAAACTGACACTAAAATGGATAGGAGTGCTGCCTTCTATTCCTTCCCTTGGAAATATTTTCTTCCTTTCATATGTTTCACACATGATTTCCTCAATCTGCTCCTCAACCCGAAGATCCTCTACTTCTTCTTCATCACTTGCCAGCCCTATCTCTCTGTTATGGATCTCTTCTTATTATTCATCTTATATTGGTAGGGTACTCCATTACGCATTTTTCCAGCTGTTGCCATTATTTTTTTGATATGATCTTCCTCCATCATGATTGGGTCTAAGGTCTCCTCCTTATTTCCCTTATCCATCTCTTTCTCCATTTCTCCAGCTCTTGTCGGTGCTTCCCCCCTTCCCCCATGCATGTAGAGAATTTAACTATCTATTTCCATAGTCATTACACCTTTGTTATACAGTAAGATATTTATCGAAGTATACAACGATTTGATATACCTACCTATGGGTCCCTTCAGGAACTCTTGTATCTACTGCAAATTCTTTGATAAACCCTGCAACAATACTGTCTAGCCAAAAATCTACTGCGCATGTGAATTTGTTGTTAACTTGTTGTAACTGAGCGATCTCCATAGGATTCCACTCAATCTGTCTGATTCAATTTGTATGGTGGTTTTATTTCAACCTCAATAGCCACTCCTGCAACACATGCGAGAAATCACAGAAAAACACCTCATGCAGGTCGCTAAACACGTACTTGTTCATATATTTGTGTAGTGTTATTTTAGGGTTTCTATTATCCTTATGTGCAAACTCAAGCTCCTTGGTTTTTAACCAACTTTCAATCTCCACCTTCGTTGGATTCCATGGTCTAAACATTCCTTTTTATACCTTCATTATCTTCGCGATTCTTTCACGGATCCCACTCACTCAATCCCATGTAGTTCTAGTCGACAACATAACCATGTGTTGGTTACTACTCACTTCTCCTACTCTTGGGCTGACCCAGGTTCATATCTAAACAAGATTCAAACAAATCCCTCTAAAACTATCGACCCTCCTGGTAAGCCAGAATGAAACACAATACACAGAGTGTACTACACAGTCTCACCCGAGATAGTTCTATGGGTGACTGCAATACTCATATGCTTGCAGTCTAGGAAAGAGTGGGGATATGGGATTGCAATTCATCTTCTTACGCCTTGATCTAATTTTTCTTCTATTCTTATTACTATTCATTCACCTGTTAAGTCTATGCATGCATTCTAACAGATCTAACATATAACAGATCTCACAAAATTATCCATTCATCCATTCATAGTCTAACTACTTACAAAAGGTAAACATGTAATCAATAACAACATATAACACAAGTGTTACCATGGTTCACTCCCTCATGGGATACGTCCACAAAGATCTGGCTCTTAGGCTCTTTTATCATAGTTCTGTAATATATGGGGCCGTGTGCACTTACAAATCTATTCATATAATCACAAAACATGGTCCACAACCCCTGTGAGGCTGACTAGATCGCACCAAGCTCCTTAGCCTGTGATATAACCCTCTGGATATAGCTACTTGACTCTCCCACGACTCAACAACTTACAAAAATGGTATCAGATCTTAGAGTAGTTTCCTTCACTGAACCTTACAAAACTTTTGAACCTCGACCTAGACCTCCTAGGTACTTATTTATACTGACTTCCAACTTATCATCCATTACAATCTCCCACAAAAACCCTAACCCTAATGTGGTTAGGTTTCTCTGCATGCACACCTTGCTTGATTTCCTCGCACGTGCTTCTTTTTCCTCTTTTTCCAGTGCCTCTTTTCCTTTGTTTCTGGTGCCACTTTTCCTTTCTTTCCGGTGCGCTCCCCTGTTTTCCGGCATTGCTTTGATCCATTCAAAAAATTCTTCAATTTTTCCCAATATTGGCCTACGCCAACAATTGTTGAATGTTTTTGTTATTTATATGTTGATTGTTACACATTGTAGTTACA
The DNA here is from genome assembly GCA_009831015.1 of Picea engelmannii. Classification (NCBI taxonomy): domain Eukaryota; kingdom Viridiplantae; phylum Streptophyta; class Pinopsida; order Pinales; family Pinaceae; genus Picea; species Picea engelmannii. The sequence continues at coordinate 229,080 of ML810547.1, read as the reverse complement.
CTATTGTGTTGCCTCATTGTCATATTATTATATTATTGTGTTATATTGTTTCATTGATTGTTGTGTATTGTTTTATTGTCACAATTTTGCATATATGTTATTTTCATTATCCTTGGTTAAATACATGAGTGCCATTTTGTTTAGAAAACATACTTTTTTATTTAGTCTTGTATATATAATTATTACATTATCATTGAGTATTGTTCAATGAATATATTGTTTATCATATTGTTATATATCATAATTATTATATTGTTGATAATTATTTCATATTTAAATCATTAAGTGTTATGTTATTAAGAATATTTTTCCAATTGTTGTTTCTAGTATACATAAGTCACATGAATTAAGTCTCTCATTATAACATTGGCATGCATAAGTGTGAATTGATTTCATATATAAAGGAGAACAAAGCTAATTAAAACATCGTCTTTCTTTCATTTCTATTCTGTCACATTACTCTTCTTGTATTTCTATTTTGGGGTGTATCTTTTTGAAGGACAATCTATGAACTGTGCATTTTCATTGCTTTAATTTAATTTCCTGCATCTTGCATTTAGATTCCTTAGTGCTATTTTTCTGGATTTGGATTACTTTCCTTTACATTTTTGCATCTTGTGTGGTTTTTTCGACCCTAGATTAGGCTAGACTAGGTTCCAATCCTGCACATATTGTGCTTGTGCCTCGAAGCTTATGAGCCTCAATTGATAATTTAATGTGGGAATTAATAATACATATATTTAACCCGACAAAGACACACATTGACTAAGTGCATTTGATGCACCTTGATAGGCACACTTTTGGGGGAAATTTTAGGTGCACTTGGATGTTCGTGCACCTTTGGAAGAGAAGGCATGTGGCAGTTGTGATGTGGAACCATTGGATGCAAACATTGGTGGAAAAATTATGTGGGCATAGTTGAGTTGGACAAGGGGGAACTTGGGTCCACCTTAGAGTTGAAAGGGATTGCAAGTGAAAGGAAAGTCTCATAGATAAAGGACAATGCCTAAAAGGTTCTAACACATAATCATAGAAGCATTGATAATTCACACAAGTGTAAAGGAGTTCTATGATAGTGTTAAGTTGTAGGGTTGGCATAGTAGGGTGAATTGCATTGACTAAGTGAAAAGAATAAGACATGACCTACAAGAGACATGCTTGTGGTTCCTTTAGGAGTTGGATTGATAGTTTTTGTAGGTAGTTATGCCTTTTGTAATTGTAGTTTATAATAAACTGTAGGAAATTGAACACACTCCTCTATTGTACATTGTAACATTCTTCATCTAAATAAAGATCAATAACCTACCTTGGGTGTCACTTATACATGTGTGATGTGGACTCTTTATGTGTTGGATTTTACTATTCCTTGATTTTCTTTATGTTGGCTAAGTATTGAATAATTGGATAAGCGTTTAGTTATTTATAGAATATTTTAAAGGTCATGATTGGATGTGTGCCTACTATTGAGTGAATTTGGTTGAGTAGGACTTAGTTGCATTTGAGAGGTTGTAGTTTAAGGTGAATTTATAAGTAGACCTTAAGTGATGATGTGTATTTTTTTTGTAGTAAGCATGGCTTGGCCATGCCTCTGTGACTGAGATAAAGTAGCGCATGGCCTTAGGTGCTGAAATAGACTTGGGAGAAACTGAAGTTTGCAAATAAAAATTTGGGTAGACCGTATGTCCATGACAATTTGTCTCTTTTGGTGTTAGTTACTACCCAAATCATCATTGTGTCATGCTATTGTTCAAGGGAATTTATCAATTGATAACCCTATGTGTTTTGTTCCTATAATGTCCTAACCATCCATGTTAGTCATTCCCTAATTCAAGTTGTCTTTAATTTATGCCCAATCATGTTCTCTCATGCTAATGTGAAAGGATTCATCCCTTCCTTCTCATTGGAGGGTCTTCTCCTATTGGCTACAACACATTTCTCTAGGAGGTGGACCTAGATATTGGTATCACCTTGGGATTTAATTTCATTAATTGTAGGTTTCCTTGCACCTAGAAAATGACATTCATTAGTGGTTGTTGACTGAGTAGTTTCCCCTATGTTAAACTACAATAAATTTATTCACATAGTGGGATTCATGATGAACCTTTGAATCCATTTTTCTCATTGATGGAATTCCTTACCTATGATAGATATTTTCATCACATATTGTTGCTTATAGGTTCTTGCTTATGTAATATTTTCATCCAATGCATTAAACAAACATACTCAATGGTATTTTATCACCACTTACTATCCAAGAAATAAAATAAAATCAGTTCCAGTTTATATCTTGTGTTTGTTGATGTGGGATGCCTCAATGCCCTACTTTAAATGGATATGTTCCTATCAACTTTAACTCATTTTATTTGGGAATAATGATCTAGATGGATCTCAGTGGCCATCCACCTTTTCCACCGAATCACCATTTTGAGCCTGTGGTTTTGATAAACCACAACATTCACCCTTTTGGTGGGGAATGGAATGTAATGTTATCTTCATTTGTTAATTAAAAACATCATGTAATGGTCTTATGTACATTCCTACAACATAGCATTAATGCACCAGATCCCATTAGAACTCTGCAGTTGAGCGCGCTCGGGTTAGAGTAGTATTGGGATGGGTGACCGCTCGGGAAGTCCTAGTATTTTACATGCCTATGGCATTTTATAAAATTAGTCCAATTTATCCCACATGCATCACGGGATTTGTTCTCCTCTCACTCTCTCATATATAAATGAGGTGAAGGAGGCCCTTTAAGCATGCAATGGAGTGTGATGTAAAGCTTCTTGTGAATGAAGCATAGCCAACATCTCTTTCTTTTTAGAGATAAGCTACCCCATTTTTCCAGTTTGTGTTCTACAATGGTTTTCTATCTTATTCAGTAATAGAAGTTGGGTTTCATTGTATTTTTGTGTTCTCTTCTATATTTTTGTGTATTTAATTGTTATATCTCAGTTATATTTCCGCCTTCATGTCATTCTCAAAATAATTTGGATCAATGGTATCAGAGCAGGTTGCTCCTTGTTGTTTCTCAGAGTAGGTCCCTGACGAGGTCAGGGTATAGAGAGTTGGGTCTCGAGCTAGTTTTTCTTGAGGACAAATTCTCTCGCCATTCCAAGCGACCTCCCATGGCAAAAGAAAAGAGAGATGACAAAGCAACAGATCCTTTCAAGACATTGCTCAAGGAAGCTCTCGTGCAACAAAGGAATGATATGATGGACAACTTTTCCCAGATCCTTCGAAGACTACCGATGGCGGCAGCTGAAGCATCTTCGACAAGAAGCCATTTTGCAAGTGCAATACCCTTCAAGGTACAAGTCAATTTTGATATCCCCTTATTTGAAGGCCATATAGATGTAGATGCTCTAGAAAAATGGTTGAATCTGCTAGAAGGTTATTACTCTGTCCAAAAAAATTCTGGCAGTGAAAATATCACCTTTGCACTCCTTAAATCCCTTCCCCATGTCATAGCTTGGCAGGAAGGTTACTGGGAGAGGTACACCACATATGAATCTACACTATTTGGGAGAGAACCCACTTGGGCAACCTTTGTAGATGCCCTAAAGGAGGATTTATACCCTGTTAGAAACTATGATAACCAATACATGAGATGGACAACTATGTGTCAGAAAAGAGATCAGACGGTGTCGGAGTACACTAACATGTTTCATACCTTGTGCTCAAAGATGGATATCAAAGACTCTGAGCGACACTTGGTTTTGAAGTAGCACAGTCGTCTACATAGGTACATCCAAACATAGATGGATTTTCTGGACATCTCCTCATTGGGAGTTGCTTATCGATATGTAGTCAAAATCGAGCAGAAATTCAAGTAGCAGAGTAAGTGGGAGAATCATGGCAAAGGAAACTCTAACTCACATAATGAAGGATAGAGCAAGGAAGGCCAACCTCAAGAGATCCAACTCCAAATGCAGGCAAAGAAGGGTAACAGGAAGTTTAAGAAAGACACTAGAAAGTGGTGTGAGTTCCACAACAGCCCTTGGCATAACACTGATGAATGTTGCTTAATACAATCATTGGTGGCCAAGCTCAAAGACAAAGATCCAAACCCCGAATTGGACCCTGATTCAGAAAATGATAAAAGGAGACAGATCATTGATGCAGAACCCACTGCTACTGTCGCAACTACAACAATCCAAGCAGAAGAGGATCTTGAGGAAGGGAAACAACTCTTCCATTCATAGATGTGGGTGAAGGGAACCCCACTGCATTTCATTGTTGATAATGGAAGTTAAAATAAAATCATCTCAGCAGAGGTTGTCAAGAAGTTGGATTTTCCAACAACTCCACACCCACAACCATACAACATTGGGTGGCTTCGCCAAGGTCAAGATCTTTGTGTCAGCCAACAATGTCGGATGTCTTATGGCATCAAGCCCTTCAAGGATGAGGTATTATGTGATGTTACCCCACTAGAAGTCTGTGATGTCCTATTAGGACAACCATATATGTGGAGGCGTCATGCTATTTATGAGTCTCGACCCCGTAGCATCATTGTTACTCTGGGTGATCCGCTGCAGGATCTTTTATGATTATGGTTGAGTTTAAACTTGCATGAATAATTTAACCATTTGAGAAATTAACGAAAGAATGAGGAAAGAAGAGGATTATATCAGTCAAATACACATATGCAGATCTGAAAACAGTAAA